>OZ012626.1:43745000-43913090 GCA_963942485.1 Pediacus dermestoides | reverse complement strand
ACCTAACCTAACCTAACCTAACCTAACCTAACCTAACCTAACCTAACCTAACCTAACCTAACCTAACCTAACCTAACCTAACCTAACCTAACCTAACCTAACCTAACCTAACCTAACCTAACCTAACCTAACCTAACCTAACCTAACCTAACCTAACCTAACCTAACCTAACCTAACCTAACCTAACCTAACCTAACCTAACCTAACCTAACCTAACCTAACCTAACCTAACCTAACCTAACCTAACCTAACCTAACCTAACCTAACCTAACCTAACCTAACCTAACCTAACCTAACCTAACCTAACCTAACCTAACCTAACCTAACCTAACCTAACCTAACCTAACCTAACCTAACCTAACCTAACCTAACCTAACCTAACCTAACCTAACCTAACCTAACCTAACCTAACCTAACCTAACCTAACCTAACCTAACCTAACCTAACCTAACCTAACCTAACCTAACCTAACCTAACCTAACCTAACCTAACCTAACCTAACCTAACCTAACCTAACCTAACCTAACCTAACCTAACCTAACCTAACCTAACCTAACCCCAAACCTAACCTAACCCCAAACCTAACCTAACCCCAAACCTAACCTAACCCCAAACCTAACCTAACCCCAAACCTAACCTAACCCCAAACCTAACCTAACCCCAAACCTAACCTAACCCCAAACCTAACCTAACCCCAAACCTAACCTAACCCCAAACCTAACCTAACCCCAAACCTAACCTAACCCCAAACCTAACCTAACCCCAAACCTAACCTAACCCCAAACCTAACCTAACCCCAAACCTAACCTAACCCCAAACCTAACCTAACCCCAAACCTAACCTAACCCCAAACCTAACCTAACCCCAAACCTAACCTAACCCCAAACCTAACCTAACCCCAAACCTAACCTAACCCCAAACCTAACCTAACCCCAAACCTAACCTAACCCCAAACCTAACCTAACCCCAAACCTAACCTAACCCCAAACCTAACCTAACCCCAAACCTAACCTAACCCCAAACCTAACCTAACCCCAAACCTAACCTAACCCCAAACCTAACCTAACCCCAAACCTAACCTAACCCCAAACCTCTATTTCCATCTAATCGGCTCTAATTAGCTCCATTTATCTCTAATTTGCTTTTTTTTTTTTTTTTTTTTTTTTTTTTAAGCAAATTTGCTTTATTTTATCTCTAATTTGCATTATTTAGGTCTAATTTGATTTATTTATCTCTAATTTGCTCTATTTATCTCTAATTTGCTCTATTTATATCTAATATTTGCTTTAATTCTTTCTAATTTGCTCTATTTATATCTAATTTGATTTAATTCTTTCTAATTTGCTCTAATTTCTTCTAATTTGCTTTATTTAGCTTTAATTTACTCTATTTATATCTAAGTTGCTGTAATTCTTTCTAATTTATTCTAATTTGCTTTATTTAGCTCTTATTAATTACTCTATTTATATCTAAGTTACTGTAATTCTTTCTAATTTATTCTAATTTGCTTTATTTAGCTCTTATTAATTGCTCTATTTATATCTAATTTGCTTTAATTCTTTCTAATTTATTCTAATTTGCTCTAAATTGTTCTATCTATTCTATTTTGCACTAATTTACTCTAATCTACTCTAACATGTTCTATTTAGCTCTAAATTGTTCTAATCTATTCTATTTTTTGCACTCTTATCTGCTCTAACTTGTTCTATTTAGCTCCAAATTGCTCTAATTTATTCTAATCAGATCTAATTTACTCTAATTTGCTTTATTTAGCTCTAATTTCTTTTATTTCTTTTTTTTTCCTCTAACTTGTGTCATTCACGTGTGTCATTCACGTGTGTCATTCATGTAGGTCATTCATGTATGTCATTCATGCGTGTCATTCATGTATGTCATTCATGTATGTCATTCATGCGTGTCATTCATGCGTGGCATTCATGTATGTCATTCATGTATGTCATTCATGCGTGTCATTCATGCGTGGCATTCATGTATGTCATTCATGTATGTCATTCATGTGTGTCATTCATGAGTGTCATTCATGCGTGTCATTCATGCGTGTCATTCATGCGTGTCATTCATGCGTGTCATTCATGTGTGTCATTCATGTGTGTCATTCAAGTATGTCATTCATGTATGTCATTCATGTATGTCATTCATGCGTGTCATTCATGTATGTCATTCATGTGTGTCATTCATGTGTGTCATTCATGTATGTCATTCATGCGTGTCATTCATGTATGTCATTCATGCGTGTCATTCATGCGCATCATTCATGTATGTCATTCATGTATGTCATTCATGTGTGTCATTCATGAGTGTCATTCATGTATGATAATTCATGTCATACATGAATGTCATGTGTGACATACATGAATGACGCATACATTTCAATAGAATGCCAAAAAAGCTTGTTGATAAGTTGATATTGCGGACTGTGTCACTCGTACCTACTATTTCGTATCCGCCTTTTGTTCCATCAAAATTTTTTTAATTTTTAAATTATCTGTTATTATCAACTGTTTAATGTTATAATTGATTTTATCTACGACTAATATATAATATATGTATTATATTTGTGGTTGTTGCAATATAATGAATCTCATTATTCCATAGAAATTCCATTATTCCATACTTGTAAACCAATGAAAAAATAGTATAACAATCACAATTTCTGTGAAATTGAAAATTGCCATGGAAACCATGACAAACAAAATGTCAGTGTAAATAAATAATTGTCAAAATACTGATAGTGTTGTACGTGTTGTGTCATTTTATAATGGAAAATGTGGAAAGTGATATTGAAGATGGATTTTTGTCGTAGATAAAGTATAGTATACAACTCGCTATAATGGCTATTATTATTATTCACTCGGATGTTACAACACTCGCTCACTTCGCTCGCTCGAGTTGTAATTTTCATCCTCAGGAATAATAGCTTTCATTATAGCGTCGTAGTATAATATACTATTATAACCCTAGTGCATATAATAAATAAGTTTCTTGAAACAATCGGAATTTTATTGAACTTGAACCGTGTTGGACGCAATTATATGCTTACCTAATAGATTTATACCATTCTGTACGGAAATATGGGTCTCTCTGTTTTACACAAACAATAACACTCGATTTTATTTTCGTCTTTATCAAAATGAATTGAAATATCAATTTTAAGAGCAGGTTCAGTTATATTGACGATTGATTCACTTTGGATTGGATTGTTAATATATTTTCATTGCATCTTTTGATTCCACACAAAACCACAAAATCCGCTGCGAACACTTCTTCGCATATTAAAGGACGCACCGAAGTTCCTAATAACGTGAAAATGTCAGAAAGCTCAATATTCACTTTTGTCATTTTTCATTTATTGTAAATTATTTATTTTAATAGAAATATTGTGAATTGTACATTTGTCACATTTGAATTGTGGACGCTTACGTCCGACATTTTGAATATACAGTGTCGCCATATCTAGGGCCTTGGATTCGCAGGATGTTTAATTATACAATTTATATTAAATTAATTACAAAAAATTATGATTATTTGAATGGCGCAAAGCATTTGCTTGCTACTGCAGTATTTATTGAGATATTATTAAAAACTAATATTTTGGTTTGCATACATATTTTGCAACACATGAATACATCATTTTTACCGACTCTGACATAATTTTTCCATTGTTTAACAGATGGCGCTAATAAGCTTGATTAAGAATATTTTTAATATTTCCTTCTCTGAGATGTTTAAATATACAATTTATACTAAATTGATTACATAAAATTATGCTTATTTGAATGGCGCAAAGCATTTGCTTGTGACTGCATTATTTATTGAAATATTAATTAAAAACTAATATTTTGGTTTGCATACATATGTTGCAGCACATGAAAGCATCCTTTTTACCGACTCTGACATAATTTGGCCATTCTTTAACAGATGGCGCTAATAAGCTAGATTAAGAATATTTTTAATATTTCCTTCTATGACATGTTTAATTATACAATTTATACTAAATTAATTACATAAAATTATGCTTATTTGAATGGCACAAAGCATATGCTTGTTACTACAATATTTATTGAGAAATTCAATAAAAACTAATATTTTTGATTTGCTTACATATTTTCCAACACATGAAAACATCTTCTTTACCGACTGAGACGTAGTCTGACTATTCTTTAACAAATGGCGCTAATAGGCTGGATTAAGAATATTTTTAATATTTCTTTCTATAACATGTTTAATTATACAATTTATACTAAATTAATTACATAAAATTACGCTTACTTGAATGGCGTCAAGGATTTGCTTGTTACTGCATTATTTATTGAGATATTCAACAAAAACTAATATTGTTGATTTGCCTACATATTTTGCAACACATGAAAAAATTCTCTTTACCGACTGTGACGTAGTTTGACTATTCTGTAAGAGATGGCGCTAATAAGCTAGTTTAAGATTATTTTTAATAATTTCTTCTAAAAGATGTTTAATTAAACAATTTATACTAAATTAATTACATAAATTTATGCTTATTTGAAGGGCACAAAGTATTTGCTTGTTAGGCTTGTCACTGCATTATTTATTAGGATATTCAATAAAAACTAATATTTTTGATTTGCCTACATAATTTCTAACACATGAAAAAATCCTCTTTACCGACTGTGACGTAATTATACTATTCTTTAACAGATGGCGCTAATAAGCTTAATTAAGAATATTTTTAATATTTCTTTCTATAAGATGTTTAATTATACAATTTATACTAAATTAATTACATAAAATTACGCTTATTTGAATGGCACAAAGTACTTGCTTGTTAATGCCTTATTTACTGAGATATTCATTAAAAACTGACATTTTTGGTTTACCTAAATATTTTGCAACTCATGAAAGCATCCTTTTTACCGACTGTTGCGTAGTTTGTCCATTCTATAACAGATGGCACCAATAAGCTGATTAAGAATATTTTTAATATTTTCTTCTATAACATGTTTAATTATACAATTTATAATAAATTAATTACATAAAATTATGCTTCTTTGAATGGCACAAAGTACTTGCTTGTTAATGCCTTTATTATTGAGATATTCATAAATTGGACGATAAATCATAATTTGGAGTAAAATAGAAGGTGTTTCATTTAAAAAAATGCAACTTTATATCGCCACATGAAAATGACTCACCCTGTATAAGAAATATTATTTCAAAAATGTAGAATGCTATAGACTACTGCACAACTTCTATATACAACTTTTTTTCCTGTACTTAATTGTTTCTGAGATAATAACGAGGACACCGTAACTGGACCACCCTGTACGTAAAAATACCTATATGCAAAAATTTTATTAAAAAATGCCCAAAAAATATTTCTCTCCAGATTGTACCAACGTTTTTGAGGCAAAATACGCATGTTCTACATAGTGGCGAAGGTGGGGAAAAAGGATGCGCACACAATGGGATCGACGACTTACCACTGGGCCCACTGTAAGTGATAAATGATAGGAGTATTTGGTGAAAGGGTCAAATATGCATTCCAATTTTAATTAGCTTCCCTGAGACCGTTACTAATTTACTGGTTTATAATAACGTTAGCAAGGGTTCAAAGATCAAGAATGTGATATTTAAATAGGAATGAAGGGAACTGATACCTAATAAACCATCCTCATTTAAGAAGGTACTGTATTATATTCTTTAAATTACAAAAAAATAATTATACAGGGTTTTTCGCTTTTATTGTGACAAACTAAAACAGATGATAAACATGTAATTTTAAGACAAAAGTGGAGGATGTTTCAGAAACACTTCTTTTCTGAGATTTATGTCCAAGTTCTGCTAAACTAACAGTATGATAAATATTTAGCAGCGGCATGTTATTGGCTGAATGATTGTTATTTTCTGCGTTGCTTAGCAACAAATTTAAAAGACCCAATAAGCTGCCGCTGCTAAATTTTAAACGCGCAATTAGTTAATGCATTAAAAATGATTCTACTAAATTATATTTTGAATACAGGGTGGGTAAAATTCGGTTGCCAGCATGAGGATCTCGCTTAGGTATTATAATAAATGGCCCGTAGGTTTAAATTTGGCAAAGTTGCCAAATTTGGTGCTCAAAAATAATTCGAAAACAATTTTGAATTATTTTGAAGGGTATGTTAGAAAACAAAAAACTGAAAATTACGATTTTAGAATTTCGCCTATAACTTCGTTATTTCTGAATTTTTTTTTAAATCCGTAAAAACATTCATGAAGCATCTTTTTATGTTCTATCGATCAGTGCTTATCGTTTCTTTAGAACGATTTTTCAACACCGGACAAATCAGCCATTGAATTGAGTTTTTTATAAAAATGAATAAAAGCCCGGGTAGAATTGTGCAAAATGTGTATTACGGCCCGTATGTTGATACATTTTCGAAAATCGGAGGCCAAATTCGTCTCGGAATTATTTCCTAGCAAAGTCTAAATGCCCTGTACTAACGTATTTTATAAAAAACTGATTTACATATTTGTGTGCTTCAAAATCAATACATTGAGGAAGTTGTGAATAATTTAAATATCGAAAAACCATTGAGTCGAGATGATAGATGACTATAAAAATATTGTCTGGAATGTATCCTGCTTGTTTTTGCTACACGATATATCAAATGTATATATTTACAGGGTGTTCCGTAAGTGTCCGGCCTCGGCCTACGGCCTCTGCTCGCAAACCGTACTCGCACTCGCAAAACTCTAGTTTCAAGGCTAGTAATACAAATTACTATTATAACAAATCAATTAACTTTTACTAATATGTGTTATTCCATTCATAAAACCAACTAACCGCCGAATAATAAAATTGGACAAAAAAAATTGTCGGTGTATATTTTAGTCTAAATTATATTATAGGTACACGATATGGGAGTTAGAGCTTACCTCGGCAATGACCCCTATACATATATCTATAACCTCTCGCATATCTATATGCAGCATCCTAGCAGATGCGGCGGCTGCAGAACTGCAGGAAAGTCTGAAAACCGAACCAACCGCTGAAACTCAACTCACTTCAGTTCAGTTGTGCGGGATTTTCCACGACAAGCAGACGTGCGGCTGCTTTTACCTGATATTTTCTCGTCATTGTTGTCCGCGTATTATATTTATGTATATAGGTACATACTTAGTAAATATAGTTAGTGATTCGCAACAATAATTTGTCTAATTTGTAGTTTCATTGAATTGAATAAAGTGGAATTAGTTTGATTCAATGTATTTATAATCGGTGTATGGACTAAGTAGTAGATACGTGTTAAAAATAAAAACCTTTGGAAATTCAAATTATCCAGGTGTAGTGAAATGTAACGAAATATTGTAAGCCACTTTGAACAAAAGTGTTGAAAAGTTTGAATTGGCAAAAAGTGGTCCTTAGAGAATGTTTCTCTGAAGCTATTTTAGTAGCTCCCCCTGAAAGTGTTCCGACATAAATGTAGATTTACTACTGCATAAGCAATTCGATAAGTTTTGCTGTATTTTGCGCACTTAAATAATTATTATTTTTGAACAACGGATGGTAAGGAAAAAAAGAAAAATTTTATGTTGTTCGTTGTGAAATTATAGTAAAAGTCAGTGTGCGAGAAGAGTGAATATAATTTTAGTTTTCAGTTCGTACCTTCACACACTTTATATTTATAACTTATACAGTGGCACAAACAATTAAATGTGGTGAATTGGTGTACAGTATTTGGTGAATGCTTTCCTAATGGTATCAACAAAATGCAAGGCCGTATTTCTTTGGCGTAAGTTCCGATGAGATGCAATAATTTAGTTTGTAGATCTATTAGATTTTACGTAAATAGCAATCGTGCCAATAGGTACACGCTTGTTTTTATTTTGGAAAATATGTTTATGTAGGTATAGGTATGCATTCAATATTCAAGTTTATATCTACATACTTGGATTACTGGTGCAAACTTTATACATTAAAATACAAATTTAAAATTTATATGTCATAAAAAATAACTCTTGGTTATTTGCTATTACATATTGCCAATTGAAAAATTGAATATGGTTTATTTGACGTTCTCATGAGGTGTACAAATGTTTATTATTATTAGTGTGTCTGTCAAATAAATATACATTTTTTAAATCCTTATTACTCGTATGCATTTGGTTAATAAATTTTCGCTGAACAACGCAGCTTAGCACCACTTCGTCATGGTGAACGCGGTCATTGTTGAAGCATATTTTCGAATTAACGCATAAAATTTCAAGTAAATATAATACAAAATGTAAGATTTTTCTATACAAAAATTGTAAGCATATAATAGTTTCAACCCCCCTGCTAATTTACCCACTTTCAAACAATAAATTGAATACTTAGTAACTTATACTAAATACTCCTAAATAATAAATAAATAAAAATATACCTAAATTCATGTAGTCCTTCGTTTATTTAATGAACGTTTTCCTTTAGTTTATTGTCGTGTTTGGGGCTCAAGCTCGATAACGTCGTCGTCGCGGCTTGTGATTCATCCCACATCATATATCAGACATGTAAAGTATCTGAACGGAATTTGTGCGACCGTAAAGCATGGACATAAAAGAGGATTACATAATTTAATAAAAAGGTGCTAAAGCGAAAGTGCAGATCAAGGGGAAATAACACACAACATCAGAAGAATCAATACATATACATACATGGACGCGTAGTTTATTGGACAGTAAATTTCCTTGCCCCCCCCCGCAGGTGGAATAAACTTTTAATGATAGTAAAGTGCGAATGCATGCTGAGTTGAGGCATATAATTTAAGTTATACCAACACCAGGGGAACAAGTTTCTGGATGGGGTTGACTGTGAGACATTTTAGTTGGAAATTTGCGCCACTCAAAAACTAAAAGCGGAACGGTTTTTAAAGTATTCTTGTATACGTTATACCCAAATCCAACTTTTGCTACACCAGACGTGGTTTTTTCTTAATAGGATATAGAAAAGTTTCGGACAACTACGTACCTACTATGATGGTAAATGCTATAACTTGTGACTTAAGTGGCTTTGCATTTTGCAGTATAAAAAAAGAAAATTTATAACACATTTTTTTAAGAGAATATAGATATTATCACATTTTACAACTTGTCTTCTAATAAATTTAGTAATTTGCTATAGTCTCGCACAAAGGGCTTTTTTGCGAAGCTTCAACAACACCCTAACTGCAAATAATATTGTGGCCTCAATATAATTTTTTGTGTCAGAATATTGAGAAGAAAATATGTATACGATTAGAATTTTCTCTGATTATTTTGCGACACATTACACATGATTAAGTTGCGAATTTAATCAGTATACTTTAAAAAAAGTAGATGTAACAAATCGTAACCTACTAGTATTATTTTATTTATTTTTTCCTATGAATTTTGTAACAATTGTTTTGATGAATTGCTGATTTTTTTTAGCTAACGTAACGATAACATCTTTCAACACCTCCGTTTCATATTATAAAAATATTGTTGTCGCACAAAATCTTTGCGCTTTTTATTAAAAAGTACGGCATTAAATTTGTACAAAAAAATTTTAATTTGCCCTAAAAATTCCAACGGTACCCTTCACGCAAATACATTTTAATTATCATGTTTGTTTTTGTGTCGAACACGCGTTCATAAGTAAAAACACAAAACGAATCCAACATAAATCACCATCAGAAACATTTCTTAGTTCGTTTTTGTCATAATTCCTATAAGCGTTTGTTAATTACTTCTTAAAGTTTTATTCAAAAAAGTTTCAACTTGCTACGATCATAAAGCAGGTTAAGTTAAATGGACACCCCAACTGTATTATTTTTATATCTCATTCAGTTTCTTTTTACAAGGGTTACTTAATGGTTAAGGAAAAGCTACTTATGGGGCTAAGCCCCACATTAAGGAAGACTTGAACTACGTACCCAAATTTTTACGAGACTTTTGATAGAATATTTGCTTCATAACTCTGCTAAAAAGTGAAAAAGTTCGTTTCGTTTAAATGAGATGTTGTGTTGTGAATGTTGTGATGCTTTAATAATATAATTCGTAGAATCTATTTTGGAAACTGAAAAAATACTTAGGATGTGTCCAGACAAGCGGTCTAATTAATGGTCTAGTTCCCTGCTTTAGTTAGTGCTTTAACTGGTGACTGTGACCTACTTTGGATCATGTTAAATATAGCATTTACCAACAATTTATTATACAGGGTGTTTCAGGTGGAATAGTAAATATTTTAGGGAGTGGTAGTATGGACTATTTTGAATAAAAAAGTTCATATAAACATGTGTAAAATTTCGATTTTTTTTTCATTTGTTTTTTTTTATTTCCAATTTGAATTCCACTTCAATGAACTTTCAAACTCAAAGTCGTTGCTGAGATTTTTACTTTCTTATACGAAGTATAAGGAAGTGTTGTAATCGTGATTTTTTTCGACTTCGAGATTTTGATGGATTTACACGTTTTGAGGGCCCCTGAATCCATTTTGACCATTTTCGCCATGATGTCTGTCTGTCTGTCTGTATCCACCATAACTCAAAAAAGAAGGATGGACCATTAGTTTTTTTTTTATTTTACTGGTTTCTATGGTACCGAAAACAATAATAATGAATAAATAAATGTAATTTCATACCGGGGGATTTTTTTAAGTGAGTAATAGGTCAAAAATCTAAAATAAAACACATTTTTGTCGTAAAATTCGGTTGTAATGAGTGGGACAAGGACAGATTTATGCGTATTGCAATAAGTGCGACAGAAACTAATTGAAAATTGATGGAAACCCTCAACATTTTTACATGAAATTTAACTCAATTTCTTTAGGAAAAGTAATTATTGTGATACTATCCGTATAAGAAAGTCATGTGTTGGGCACATCAGATATTTTTTTATTTCATTAATTAATATTTATGGGTAACATTTAAATAGCTGTATCTCTGTAATTATTAAGAATTGGACACATGTTTATATGAACTTTTTTATTCAAAATAGTCCATACTACCACCCCTAAAATATTTACTATTCCTCCTGAAACACCCTGTAGCTATTATTATACCTACTTTTTTATTATTTATTATATTTATTGTGAAAACTTAAATAAAATATGATTAATTAACAATAGACACACGAGTATAAAATAGTATTGCCGATATAATAATTAATATTTAATGGAGCGTTTAGTATAAAAATTAAATTATTTCTAGCGCAATTTCAGATAACTCGCGTGCACAAGTGCTCAGTTATCTCACAACAAATATAGGTACATACGAGTATATGTTACCGTAAAAGCCCGAAAACCGGTAAATTCTAGGATTTATGCGCGAAACTTGAGATTTACCAATTTGTTGTAGTAAATGTACGAAAAATTGTGTCAATTATTCAATTTTGAGCTTTTACCTCGGCTTTTACCAAGTCAGAGTTTTTATAAGATTTACTAGTTTGAATTAGTAAAAGCAAATTTATGATAATAATGAACGTATTACCTATTAAAGAAGTGTCGAGAAAAAAAAAAGAAAGAACCACTAAAAGGAGTTTTTTTTTATTTTACACACTATAATGCACTAAAACGTATATTCTAAAAATACAAAAATATTGGTTATACATAGGAAAATGTTTAAATTTTAACGGGTGTCCAATAAGTCTTTCAGTCAGGGCGGCTATGGAGTATTTTTCTTTTCATTAATAAACACAAAACTTAGAATATAATTTTCATATAACCATTATAAAACATCAATTGTGTCATCTTAAATGAGGTTTTGTACGAGGTGAGATTGTAACGGTTTAAGTTTTGTGTTTATTAATGAAAAGCAAAATACTTCATAGCCGCCCTGACTGAAAGACTAATTGGACAACCCGTTGTATATTATTTTATTTTCAAACATGGTGTTATACAACGTTGAACATATAGTAGAGTTATTTTCCTATGTTCAGTTTTAAATGACGCGAGTCAATTCATTGCGTAGCCTAGACAACCAAACTTACAGATGAATTATTAAAAACTTCTTGACGATATAGTCTGTGTTCTTGACACTGACACTTCAAAATTGATAGACTAGGATTTTAGGTAATGTTTCATTAAATTGAAATAACAGGTTTAAATTAAAAATTTTATCAAAATAATTATAACAAGTGACCACCTTCTTGTTCTAAACAATATGCTAAACGATACTAAAATCCTTGAACAGCATTTCTTAAAAAAACTAAATTGATTTCATAGCAGACTGCATTAATGGCAATTGTTTTATCAGAGTATTCTTGGGATAATACAAATTTCTGCATCAATGAATTGACCTGTGTCATTTAAAACTGAACATAGGAAAATAACCATATGTTCAGCAAAATAAGATCCTCACTGTATGACTGAGTAGGCAAGGTATAAGTTTCATTTCTATGACACCACTCTTGAGCGGCGTATACTTATACTCCGGCGGAGTATAACACAAACACATTATCTGCAAAAATGTATGACAGTTGCAAAATTACTTATTAAATTGATTGTCATATTACGATTAGAATGATTCCATTTGAAAATAAAATATTGTATTTTAATCACTTTCATGTGACTCCGTATGAAGTTAATTCGTCATACTTCGTCACATATAGTTAATACATATTTATTTTATTAGGAGTATAAGCGAAACTTTTTGTGACGAAGTATGGAGGTGTAAACGCCGAGCAGAGCGAGGAGAATTAACTCCATACTGAGTCACATGAAAGTGCTCATACTTCGAATAAAATACAATATTTTATTTTCAAATGGAATCATTCTAATCGTAATATGACAATCAATTTAATAAGTAATTTTGCAACTGTCATACATTTTTGCAGATAATGTGTTTGTGTTATACTCCGCCGGAGTATAAGTCCTACTTATACGCCGCTCAAGAGTGGTGTCATAGAAATGAAACTTATACCTTGCCTACTCAGTCATATAACACCATTGTTATATGCCGTTTGAAAATAATAGATATTTAGCGGTGTATAACGGCGGAGTATAACACATTATCTGCAAAAATGTATGACAGTTGCAAAATTATCTATTAAATTGATTGTTATCCATAGAAACCACCACAATAGACGCAAGGCAACCTAATAATATTAGTATTATATCCGTATTTAATATTTCTAATTAGGATGATTATTACGATTAGAATGATTCCATTTGAACATAAAATATTGTATTTTATTCGGAGCATAAGCGCCTTTATGTGACTCCGTATGGAATTAATTCGCCTCGCTCTGCTCGACGCTTACACTTCCATACTTCGTCACATAAAGTTTAGCTTATATTCCTAATAAAATAATAACTTCCATGATATTTTGATATGCATAGTTTGTCTGTTGATCTACATAAACATCTCTCGGTGGAACATTTTCGAGTACAGTTACATCTTTGGAACTCTAGTCCGCCAGATAAAGAATTTTTTCGCACTGCACCTCTTGCACTTATTTCATTGACATTGTATTTTTAGAATAAACGTTTTAGTGTATTATAGTGTGAAAAATAAAAAAATTACTCCTATTAGTGGTTCTTTCTTTTTTTTTCGAAACCCCTTTAATATTAGGTCATTATTGTCATAAACTTGCTTTTCCAATTCAAACTAGTTAATCTTAGGATTGACCGCTTTGGGTTGGTAAAACTCCAAAATTCAATAATTGACACAATTTTTCGGACGTTTACCACACCTAATTGGTAAATCCTAGGTTCAACGCGTCTATCCGGGGATTCACCAATTTTCGAGCTTTTACAGTAACATACATATACAATAATAATATCCAATAAATTAATGTAATACAAAATTATTATGTATTATAGTAATGAGCTCTTAAAAGAATGTGGTGGCAATCATTTTTTTTTGAAATTTTTACCTTTTACTAATAAACGCTTACATTAGAATTAATTAAATATAAACCTAGTGATATTGATCAATATTTTAATGAATTGGTTATGATAATAGAAAAATATCTGCTGCATCTGTACACTCAACTTTTTTCTTTCTTATACATACTTCCACTGTTAATATCACATCATGATATTTTCTTCCAAAATTTACGATTTTATATAAATTTTATTTTCATTAGAACCCCAGAGACAAGACATCCAACATATTTTCCCATTCCTCTAAGTTTTATAGTTGAGACGAATAGGTTTACCTTAAAGATGTTGGTCACGAAAAAACTTTCATTTAATTTGTTTTACAACTGAAAACTTGTGTTAAAAACTTTTCTTACCCTATACGAAATTGATTTAAGTATAGTACTAGCAGAACTGTTTTTTAGGGATTTTATAACGAAAATATCTGATGTGCCCAACACATGACTTTCTTATACGGATAGTATCACAATAATTACTTTTCCTAAAGAAATTAAGTTAAATTTCTTGTAAAAATTTTGAGGGTTTCCAGCAATTTTCAAATAATCTCTGTCGCACTTATTGCAATACGCATAAATCTGTCCTTGTCCCACTCATTATAACCGAATTTTACGACAAAAATAGGTGTTTTATTTTAGATTTTTGACCTATTACTCCTTCTGGGATTCGAACCCGGGACCTTCCGTTTGGCAACCATATAATGAGACACATGTCTACCTCGACCGTCAGATTCAAATATCAACGCGCGCTATGAGAAATATAAAGTGTTTTAAGAATATCTAGTTTTTTTGAAATTTTTTTGGAGGAATTTCAAAAATTTTCAATTTTCAAAATTAAATTCTAAATCAATGTTAAAGAATAAAAAAATCTCATAAATTGTTTATTTTTCGAGATATTCCTAAAAAACCTAAAAATGTCTTCAGGTAAGTGTCACTTGTTTTGGTGCTAGATGAAAAACATTGAATGTGGCACCCACAATTTTGTTCAAACTCTTAAATATGAAATTTGAATCAAATCCAATAACTCGATCTTGAGTTATGGTGGATACAAAGAAAATTGAATGTGAGAATTAAATTTAAAATAAAATTTTAATTTATTATTGAATCGTTGAAACTTTGAAATGGTGGTTTAAACAACTGTAGAGAGCTGTTTGAACATACATCAATATATATATATATATACATAAATTAATATGAATAATTAATCATTCGATTCTATCATGTGCAATGTATTAAAATGAAATAGAAGTTTAATTTCCAGTGCCGAAAGTGCCTGTACTATGGAAACATTATTAATGACCCATCATAATAGTATATTTGTTTATTGAATGGTCTTTCCCGTTTTCAATAAATATTCATTCGTTTATATTATAATGTTACTCACATTCTAAACTAGGTACGGTAAATTGATAAAATACTAAAAATTGAAGAAGGATATTTTGAACTCATGCGCTAGCCGTAAATTTAGAATATTAATATTAGCAAGACACGCATCACGACACAAGAAAGAGAAATGTACCTATTTATTCGTATTTTCCAGACGAGTGCAAAATGTGCAAATTTTTGGAAGCTTGACATGACAATTTTCAAGAATGGTTTTTAATGTTACAAATTTTCAAGTTGCTGTTATGAAAAATTGTGTTATTTTGTTTACCACGTTCAGAGGAAGTAATTTTTTTAAATTCCTTTCAAGAATCATTGGCAATTTTTACATGTAAATTACAGGAAATATTGGCTGCGATCTCTTTGTTTAAAATAAATTTTGTAAGCACCATCGCCAGGTTAAAACTTTACAATGTAATTTCTTAGAATTTAAAGACAACTTGAAAGGATTCACTTGAAAATATTTTCGATATCTATTGATTTTGTTTGAACTTTACAAGTAGCTGATAAATCGGTCATTAATTTGTATTATAAGTTGTCATTAAATTGTTATTTTCTCAAATATGACGACAAACACTTGTATTTATTTTACTAATCAAAGATTGTTTCAATTGGAAAACTCATTATGACTTGTTCTATTTATTTAACATTTAACAACTATTGATATTTAATGGCACATATTAAAAAATAATTAAAATATGCGTTGAAAGTGATAACTCTGAGACAAACGACGAATCAAAACGAATTCCAAAAATACTTATATATTCTTGACACAGATCCAAATATTTCATGACTAAATAAAACGATTAATAATTCTATGTCGTCCGCTAATAATTATTTCAACTCCCCAAAAACAATATAAATGCGCTTTAACCTACATAATTATATATTTTCGCCTGGCAATCCAACATCCTAACAAAATCTTTGCTTTGTGATTTACCTACTTACAGAACAAATTTTTAATCAATACGGATTATCAGCCTCCACATTGAAAAACACTTGGCTCACTTTCAAATTCAATTAACAATTAAAGGCGACTGAAGTTTGTTTTCTTTTATAATAAAGGAATCGATAGTTTTGATCAGGGACCAACACAAAGTTAGTAAATACGGCACAAAGAAATTCATCGTGGTTTTTTGGTGAGCACAAACATCTGATGTAACTTTGTATTTTTTTTTGTCACAACAATTCAAAGTATATTTTAAAAAAATATTACACCTAGTTCCATATGGAACTCGTGAAAAACTACTGTAAAATAACAAACTGCATATTTATAACATCTTTATACGTATAGCAGCTAACTACGAGTATGTAATTTATTATTTATTTTATCTACGACTAATATATAATATAGGTATGTATTATATTTTTTCCATACAAATGCCATTATTCCATACCACTGAAAATATCTGATGTGCCCAACACATGACTTGCTTATACGGATAGTACCACAATTACTTTTCCTAAAGAAATTAAGTTAAATTTCTTGTAAAAATCGTGTTTCAATTTTGAGCGTTTCCAACAATATTCAAATAAATTTCGGAAGTCTCTCTCGCACTTATTGCAATACGCATAAATCTGTCCTTGTCCCACTCATTATAACCGAATTTTACGACAAAAATAGGTTTTATTTTTTTGACAGAATTTCAAAAAAAAATTAAACAAAATTTGTTCAAAATTCAATTCTAAATCAATGTTAAAGAATAAAAAATCTCATAAGCGGTTGTTTGCACACCCCACCGCACAACATAGAGATCCTCTTTTTTTGGGGTCATTTGTCAAAAATGAATGGAAATTTTGCAAATTTGGTCACTGCGAGCGCTGATTGTATTCACGTGATCAGCTCCGCCTTCGTGCACATAGCGAATAGTAACGTACTTCAAGCGGCTTGAGACATATTTAATTATTTGAGATAAATACTTAATCTGTGCATAAAATAGTATATGTATTTCTGGCGTAACTTGCTTTTATGGCCGTACAACCTTTTCCTAGCCCTCGGCTACGCCAATAATACATACATAACTATTAACGTTTCTTTCTTAAACACTGTGAGACCGTGACGTAGTTATAAAATTCCATTTTTTGCTGACTTACATCCCTATACATAATGCAAAATTTGTTACCTATTTGTTAGTCCCCTCTCGTACACATCATAACAAAGTTGAATATACGAAAAAATAACAACCCCATTTGGTAGATGTAATAATTACACTAGACCAGAGAGTTATAGTAGACAAAACATTGGATGGGAAAAATTCTATTGGTGAAGGCCATTAGCACCCTATATAGAATATTATTCCAGAATTTTATAGGCAGCCAAAATGTGTTTTTTGTGGCGTCAGCGCTCGTCATAATAAAAAAATCTATTCAGGAAATAAAGCAGGGTGTTTGTTATTATAGTATTAAAACACGTGATTTTATTAAACGGTGAGTAAATGTAAAGAGGTGAATTATAACAACGGCGCTGCTTCTGATGTCATTGAGTTAAATCGTAATAGTGGAAAAGCCTATTTAACCCTAAAGCGATTATGCAATGTGACATTTTCTGAAATGATGGTTTAGTCTAGGCGGCAAGCAGCAGCATCGCGAAAATCATAATAATTCTCTGTCCGCAATATGGGCGATGAACAATGGTTTTTATTTCACCAGACGATCTTTGCTCTGCGCTCTGTCTACGATAATAAGCTTTATTCGAATCGTATTTGTTTTCCTGACAATTGTATTTACGACATCGTTTTTTCTCTATGGGCTTATTTTCCGCAAATAAAGCGAGATTTTATTGCATTTAATTTTCTTTCCTTGGAATTATGGTATGTTTAATAGAATCACGAAGATAGTGCTGACAAAATAAGAATCATCATAAAATACATGAGGATATGATAGTAAAACAAAAATAATCTTCAGTGTTCGTTGTTTAATTTAATGTCGGAAATAAAATAATATAAATTTAAAAAAATAATTTTACATACCTAAACTTGCGATTTAGATTAGGTGATCAACTACAAACAACTAACTTTTAATTCTCTAAGAATATCCCTATTCCATTATTCTATTTTTTCTTTCTTATACGAAGTAATAACAAAGTACATATAGTAAGCATGATTTTTTTTCGAGTTTGAGATTTTGTTTTTCAAATTATTTTTATGTACAGGCTGTCCCATTTTCGACACTTATAGGAGGTATTGGCGTTGTTATCAAAGATAGAATGTTGCGGTTTTCACATTCCTACTTTTTTATGAAACGAAAGATTGCGGGGTCAAATTTGTCATGGCTCTCTTAGTTTTTAATCTACAGAGTAATTCTGAAAATCTTTGTTTTTTAGACACTCCTCGTATTTCCGTTATGCGTCTACTTATCAAAAAGGTGAAAACTGATCTTGATAGAGTTTTTTATACGTAGAGTTCAGTGGCGTAGGCAGTTTTTGTGTTTAGTTTTAGAGATAAACCCGAAACTTTTGTTTTTTAAGTGGGACATCCTTTATATTATCTTTTATATTGATTAAGCACAATTTGGGCTTTCCAAAAATATATAATACTTAATATTTATTTTGACAAACAAGCTCAAAATTCGATATTTTTAATAATTTTCTTTATTTATAACAGTAGGCGATGGCTAATTTTTTAGAAACAAAGGCAAAATTTTCACAATGGGTAATTATTCTAAAGCTAAACACTTCAAAAGATAATTTTAATGCATTGTATAAAATATACCAACAATATAATACTTCTCATAATTATCATAAACGGCCATTGTAATAAAAAATTAAAAGTAAAATAAAAACACCTACGTAACAAAAATATTTCATCAATAATGGAAATCTGACAAATCTGTCAAATTTTGCATTTGTTTCTAATAAACTAGCCATGGCTTACTGTTATAAATAAAGTAAATTATTAAAAATATCGAATTTTGAGTTTGTTTTTCAAAATAAATATTAAGTATTATATATTTTTGGCAAGCACAAATTGTGCTTAATCAATATAAAAAATAATATATAGGGTGTCCGATTTAAAAAAACATAAGTTTGGGCAATATCTCAAAAACTAAACTTTTTAAACAAAAACTGCCTACGCCACTGAACTTTACGTAAAAAACTCTATCAGATCAGTTTTCACCTTTTTGATAAGTAGACGCATAACGGAAATACGAGGGGTGTCTAAAAAACAAAGATTTTGAGAATCACTCTGTAGATTGAAAACTAAGAGAGCCATGACAAATTTGACCCCGAAATCTTTCGTTTCGTAAAAAAGTAGGAAAGGAAGGTGAATACCGCAACACTCTATCTTTGATAATAACGCCAATACCCCCTCAAAGTGTTGAAAATGGGACACCCTGTACATTAATTATACGATATACATAATAACTGAGACACAATCCAATTAGGTATGTATCTCAATTACAGCAGTAGGTATTTGTTTAAAGATGAGCCCTTATAATACTTATAGAATAGCACACCATTATCCATGACTAAAGCGAACGAGGAACGTAAGTTAACAGAAAGTTTCCCGGCTAAACAAGAAAGAAATTGGTGTGTAACAAGCAACGAAACGAAATCTCTCAGTTAATTATTAACTTCAAAAGTCGCATCATTCTCTCTTCTGTATTGTAGAATAGAATGGATATAGAATAAAGACAGAGTCAAGTACAGCAGCAGCTTTCTTACATCAGATTCTTGCTATCTGATGTAGACTTAACGGTTTTATAATGCGAGTACTTTTTTATTTGACAGCTTATGGAATCACACTCTTACTATTATAGCAAATTTCATACTCTACAAACAAAACTATAAAGATTTAAAGTCTGTTTTGGTTTGCAGGTTTTTTCAATTCTGTTTATTTTGTTTGGCATGTAGTTTAAGAGCGTTGTAAAATTCGCTAATATAATTTGAATTGTTCTATTTTATTTCCTTCATAAGTTTTTAATATTTACAAGGGGAACGCTGTTGTAGCCATAAAAATGTTTTAGCTTCTTTTAGGTAGGTATTTAGTTCAAGTATTGTACCGTATGTTTTATAATAATTTGTATTAAACTGTAAATCATCGTAAATCAATGTTATATCGGATACTGCATATATTTTCTAATGATTCTAACAAATAAAATTATTATAATAAAGAATAATTCGCAGACCAAAAGACAAATTACTACAGTCTGCTTATAATTCGGCAATAAATACATCGCGAAATGATTTATTGTTACTTTTATTATTTTATTTTCTTTGTTATACAGTCTCAGTTTGTGCGCGGGGCTTGTTTGAAGAAGATTATTCTTGTATTTCGAAAACACAAGAAACTTTGGCAACTTTCCATATTAGACAGATTTATGTTGTATAGAAAAATTGAAAATAAAATATTACATTACACATCATACTTTGGCAAAATATCACATAGGAACGTGGTACAGTTTTTATGAGGCTTCACATTTAATAATGTACGCTATGAACTCAAAAATATATGGTAAACGTAATGTTGCTTGTTCAATGAAGCAGACACGCCTGATTTTTTTTTTTTGTAAAATAGATTTATCACTTTTATCCAACAATGTTGTAGAAGATAAAAAATAGAAACGAAACCAATAAATTTGTATAATACGTAGGTATCCATATGTGTAATTATGTATATATATAATAGGTACTAATTAATCCCTTTCCTGACAACACTTACATTGATCGTCATTCATTCAACAACGCGACGTTAAATTTGCCCAATGTTGTTTTTGATTCTGTCCGGATCCAATATCCTCCGCTCTGCTTATCTTAAACACTTGCATAGCCTAACTCGATTAACCTTGATGTCCGAAGGGTTTATTTAACATTCACTATCTCCCACACTGAACGACACTTCCTTCTTCCTTTTGATAAGGGTTTACGTCCAGTAAAATGTTTATAACATTTGACAATAACGGAGATACAGACAGAGCTTAAATTCCGTTGAAGCTTTGGTTCAGTGAAGATACACACAACACAACAGATTGAAATGTTGCTGTTGGAGCGAGATCTTTGATTAAACCACAATGTTACACATAGACATTAATGATTTGTATAAATTTACCCAGGAATTATAAATTTTATTGTTCCTGTTGTAAAATGTTCGCTTTGTCACAGTTAAAATATAATATATCTACGATATGAATGGATTTGGGGCCTATATTATTATAACTCAGTATTACTCGTGTTATGTTATGATTCTGTGAGTTGTGAAACTGTCACTTGCATTAGAATTGTTGGAAACTTCATCGCAGTGTATTCTGTGAATCCCCTTCAGTATTCTAAATTATATCATCATTCACCTGACGGTACTTTAATTAAATTTTCCTCTTGTTCTAATGTGTCAATTGAAATAATTTACATAGCAAATAAATGTTTCAGATTACATTCGTGATAATTTAAATGCGGTTTAAATGCTACTTTTCCTTTCCCACTAGGAATTTTAAATGTTGCCATTTAAATGTTAAATAGAAAATAGCCGGTGCTTCCTGGGTGTGTTACGCAACAGAAAAGGGGATTCATTCAGTGGCGTACTGGCGTAGGACAAGTTTTTTTAATTTTCACATACATTCCGTAACTTATAAATAGTAGAATTTGGGAACACGCGGTATAACAGTGGATTCTAGAACATCCAAATAGGTATTATGATTTAGGCCAACTTATCGTTGACCCACAGTTTTTGGGGATGGAAAATAATAATCTATTACCAATTTTGCATTAGCTCCTAGATGACACCCAATGCGCTTCTTTCAATGTTTTCACCCAAGTAAGTAGGTATTGATGCTCCTCATTTTCATATTAAAAAAAGTTAGGTTTCATTTTTGAAAACTCTTCATAAGGTTCATTTTTACTTTCTCATACTGTAAAGTATTAAGATATTACTCAAGTAACCCTGATTTACAAATAAATGTGAAAATGGTTAAAATATGTTAATTTGTTAGGTAGGTATTCATTAAAAATGTATGATTACGAGTATATCGAAATAATGCTAGTTTAGTAGAATATAAGCCAGTTATACAATGTAATGTAATAATATGTGGTTGCATGGTCTGTGTTCCTAATTTTATTTTATTTTTTGCACCTTTGCTTTGTAAGTGTACCGAAAGCATCAAATCCAATTTATTTTTAAATTGGATTTTATTTGTCTTGTTTGTGTTTTTGCCTTTAACATTATTTAGAACAACTGATTTAACTCCCAATTAAAAGGGAAACTATTTTGGACTCTCTATGTCCCTTTTACAACAAACAACCAACAACAACACCAAAATAAAAACACAGTACCTATAAGTACCTTTAGTCGGCGAAAATGTTGCTCAATCCCATTTAGTTTTTACTTTCTTATACGAAGTAATAAGAAAGTATAGTAATCGTGATTTTTTTGTTAGGTAACTAACTAAATGCGTCATTAGTTAAAAGATGTGAACTCGACGCGGAAAATGTTGGTATTGATTAGACTTAGACTAAAACCCTTAAACCCTAAAATATCAACCACACAACGAAAAACAATTACATCCTTAAACAGTTTCACCACCACTCCAGTTTTCTCGACAATTCTGCTACAGCCGGCAATATTCCTGTAGGTGAATAGATTTCATGGTAACCTACCAAACTGTCAAAAGTATTATAATATTTGCAACGCTACGCCGGCGTTAAATATAGAAGATGATGAATTGGTTTAACCAAAACAGTTAGATTGCGTTAATTGTACCAAATGTGTATCAGTCTAATTTATTTATCAAGAACAAACAATAAACGTGTATGCTACAAAAATGTTAGAATGAAAAAATTACGTCAAATTTTCTTCCAAAATCTAAAATTGGTAGGTAGGTATTGTAAAGGTAAATCTGCATGTTTTAAATAAAAGGTTTTTTATTAATAATTAAACTTACCTTTAAATAAGTATACATTCTTGTAATATGCATTTTAAGTTTTAAGTTATTAAAGTTGAGTAAGTACTTATATATTTTTGAAAACAGATTTTTTTGTATAAAATTAAATTTCATGGAAAATAATTCAAACCTTTTGTTTCAATTATCTTTGTAACTATTCAAATTTTATACTGTAGGTATACAGATTAAGTAAACACATTATTAAGAGTTATTTTTTATTAAACGTAAATGCGATGATAAAATATACAGTTCCATTAAAATGCCAAATCAAACACATAATTAAAACAACTTTTAAATGGGGGATTATCATGAAACCTTCCAATGTGCTCTGGGAGCCCCATAAATTATTTTAATTAATTCGGCAGTGATCTCCCGCAGATATTAAAAATAACACAGATAATGACATTTTTATAATTCCGCCGACGCAACGTTACAATGAGCCGCAGTTTCATCGCCTAAACATCAACTACATATTATGAAAAAGTCTTTAGTAGATATAAAGGAGTAATTTACCCTCGAGTAACGTTTTTCGAGAATCTCTCATACTTTTCTATAAATAGCTAAGTAGTACCTGTAGCCGTTCTTTTTCCCTTTCTAAATTTACATACTTCGACGTGACTGCTGATGCACGACGTGTCCATTTGCACCACATGGATATTATATTGTATTTTAAGGTTATACAATTTTAATTTTTTAATCTTGTTTTGTGCTTAACTTCTACATTTTGTTTCATGAACAAATAGATATAAAAGAAAAGCATTTTGCGTTGCCCGTGACCAACTGATGAACCGAAGCATTTGAGATTTTGTTAAAAAAAAAATATTCAATTTATTACCTTTATTGACTAAGTAGTAAGTAACTAAAGTACCTAATTGTCCAAAATTTCTGGCTCCAACATTGATATCTACATGCTTCCGCCCTTCTGATAGCATGAGCAGCTACCACTGGCCTGTTGTTGGAAGCACGTAACTGCAGGTACCTATCAGTCTACTCGATATTAGAATAATTGAGCCATGTTTATTGAAAAACCCAAATTCTTTTGACAGAATTTGTCAAGTACAATTTGTTGTTGGCGGTCTTCTCCCAAGCAACGAAATAATATTCTAGCCTCGTTGCCGTTCCTTTTTGACCAAAATTTGCGAAAATAGAATATTTCTTTACTCCCTGTTAAAGCTACCTTTTCAAGATTTCTTTTGGATTGTTATTACACATAATCATGCTCATAATAAATAATAATAAACGCCAACATTCATACTCTTTATTTGAAGATAACTTGATGCAAAGTTTGTATCTTCAGACCTCTATATCTTTGTAAGGAGAGGTCGCCCAATTTTTTAACAATTTTTCTCTTACTCCTGGCACAGAGCACTATTAATCAGAATGGTATCTTTCCCTTTAAAAAGAATTTGCGCATTTTGCGTGCACATTTTGCGTGCGCATAGCAGCCATGTTCATAGGGATGTAATGTATCTCCCACTTGCTTGCTCCCACCTTCAGCTAGTATGCCATTGCGCTTTAGCTCATTGTTAGGAAAGTCCCCAAGAACATGGCTGCCATTTTAAATCGGGCATTTTTACATCAAAGGTGCCGACACTGAGATACCCTTCTGATTAATAGTATTCTGTGCTCCTGGTAAGATCTCCTACAACGCTCTGAACTCAGAATGCCTTAATTTTGAGACACCCTGTAGAATAAAAATATAAGTACCTACAGTGGGTCCAGTGGTAAATCGCCGATACAATTGTGTGCGCAGTTATTTTCCCCAGCTCCCCCACTATGTAAGACATGCGTGAGAGATGTAAGATAGAGTACGCCATGATACAAGTAGACCAGGTATATTCCATAGACGGACGCGTTTTGGTTCAGTTCGCGCATGTTGGCCAGCCGACGCCATATTAGTTTTATCCCGTCTTCCAATTCAACAAACAACCAATATGGCGGCTTCTGGCTCACGGTGCGAGAGAGATTACCCAGGCATGAAAGACTGAGAGAATGCCCCTATCTTACTCCCATCTGCGCAAGAACATACCTGGTCTACTTGTACTATGGAGTACGTTAGCTCCATAAACGCAACGTTAAAAAAATGACCGGGGTTGAGCTAAGAAGATTCATCCCCTCTCTTTACTAAATATTGCCCCACGCTCGCTAGACAAAATCCTCCCACCATCCGATTATATATCTTAAACCCGGTCACTAAAATAGTCGCTCGCGCTCTCTATTCTTACATCTCTCTGGTTTCGCTTCAAAACACCGATACAATCTGGAGAAAAATATGTATGTTTTAACTTAAATCTTCGCAGTCAGTATATACAAATTGCATGTTTTTTCTTCGTCCGATTGTACTAGTGGTAAAACAGTTTCCTGCTTCTGTCATTTTCTGTGCATAGCATCCGCGATTTACCACTGGGCCCACTGTACCTATAATACAACCTATAATCTTATAATACCTACAATTTTTTAAATTCTAATATAATATACAACTATTGATAAACAAACATCACTGTGGTTCAAAATTAATATTGTAACATCTTCTATGCCATGACGATGATATTTAGTTGATCATCTGCTCATTAGAATATCCAAAATTTAAGTAATTTTATCCTCAATTTCTCAGCAATAATTATTATAATTGAACTATGACATTGCTAAACATTTCAATTCAAAATGATTTAACTTCTATATAATTGCCTCGAACCAACAAGCATAAGTATACATCAAATTTTCATTAAAGTTGTATATTTCACTAGAGCAATTGTACTGTAGGTGTACGAGTATATCTCTGATATATCCCCAGGTTTCACACCCGAATAGCATTCGGCCTAATGTTTGACGGCCTAAAGCTTACTTATTGTAAGTGTGAAACTAATAATTAGGTGCAAATTTGCTGTATATACAGAGTAATCTGCGGTAATAACAAACTAACAGTTCGGTGTTCGATATGAATCCTCATCATCACTCAATAATTAATCCTTAATTGTCCCTGTTAGTTTTAATTGGGTTTGGCAACTTTTAATTATGGAAAATAATTCAAAAAAGACAAATGGTTGATGGAGGGATTTGAAACGGATTTATGCAGTTTATTTCCGAAATATGACACCTGCAACTTTATCAAAAAATATAGTATACAATACGTACATAGTGCGGTAATTAAACCTATAATATATTACATTGCATATATAAAAATTTATTGCTATATTATACATATAAGCCTCCGCCATCACAAATTTTTATCCATATTTTTCCATACCTACTATAAAATTTACAGCAGACGAACTGGATCACGGCCAAGTGAATTCTATGATGAGACAATGGATTATCTATGATGAAAGGTTTAAAGAGCAAGAGAGCAAAGCCAAACTTTCCATTAAACTTTTGTACAACTGTTGGAAACTCGGATACTTTCTACTATCATAAATAGCTTTGACCCCATACTTAAGTGCTTCACTGGTTGGGCCTTTTTAATTGCTAATTTATGCCAGCTTCAACAGGGAGAATAGCACATCTTCCAAATTATTATTTAAGGGAATTTCATATTTATAGCTCAAAATGGAATTACTTTGTTTCCGTAGTTTATTTTACGTGCCAGCAGAGATTAAAATTTCTGAAACGAAAAATAATACGAAAATTTATAAAACAATCGAATTAATACTAAAAAGGAAAAGTTTAAATTAAAGTTTCTTTAATAATTTCATAGTAGATGTTTATAACAATAATTAATTCATAAAATATAATTTTAGTTATTTTGATTTCAAATGTTTTTCTTTCTCTAAGTATAAGACTTTTTGTTACTGAAAGTAAACATTTTTATACCCAAACTCCTGAATAGAAAGCCATCTTAATATTGCATTTAGATATTTACATGATGTTTCGAACATAAATAATATCAGACAATAAATCTTGTACGTTCTACAACAAAATCGAAATTCAATTTTCCTCTGGCTACTAATAAATACTAAAGTTATCTTTCTAATAAATCTCAGTAGTTGGATACGAGTATATGCCATGTTCTATTGAAGATTTTTTAAAATGCAATTTTCAAGAACATCACAAAATTTGGCCTTTTAGAAAGTAGTAAAATTTCTTAGCATCGAAAATAGGGTGTTTATGGAATGGGAATGAAATTAGTTTGCTTAAGAAATGCGTTTTTAAAAATCTGCACTAGAACATGGCATTGTATACGAGTATCTAACGATATTAATCTCATGGGGCACAAGAAACTATAAGAAAATCCGCAGTACACACTCACAGCATACACAAATATTGTAAGCAAAACCGAATGCAGTAAATATAAGAGGTTGTTCTCATGTGGCGCCTTTAGATTGAAATACTCCAACAGATATGAAGTGAACCGAATTGATCTCAATAAAACCATTCCAACAACGGCTATAAGGGAATGTTGGGGCGCTATCTTGCTCCTTTGTACATTTAATCTTGCAAGTTCGTGAAATAACATCCTTTTACGTGTAAATAGTTTATGAGAATGATTGCACTTCAAAAGGAGGTGTGAGAGAGAGACTGAAGGTTTTGTTTGGAAACAGGCTGAAATGAAAAATGGAATACTGATTGGAATAGAAAACCTGCATGTTTTTCAAGGCTCAGGGTCTTAGACATGAAAAATATTTGGCTGGAAAACCAACAAACTTTTATATGCTCCCTTCCTGTTGTAGCTGTAGCCTAACAGCTTTTCCTTTCGAAGGGTAAAATCCTTTGGATTATTAAATTTGTAAATTTTAGTATTATGGGAATTTCTCATAGGATAGAAAAATGTCTTTAGTGGAAAGTTAGAAACACCTACCAGAAAAAATATTCGTATAGGTTTTCGTATAGGTAGTTTATCATTATAAAGAAATAATACAGTTATTACATTGTCTTTTAAACTAAAATCGCTCTCAAAGATAAACTACAATGTTATCGTCTTGTATAATAAATAACTATTTGTAACAAGTACCTCATCAGCCTCATATCTGCTATTCTAGACTTGGTTCGCCTCGTCCGGAAACGGCAACGATTCGTTCCTAAAAACTGATTTAGATACATACGTGTTACAAACAATATTTTTTTGTTAAAGCTCCTTAAAACACATTCAAACCTTTTATTATGTATGATAATTATGTTGATATGTCAATGTCATTAGGGCAAATATTTCTCGAAAATAGTGAACTTCGGATTTTAATTACCATGTTACCATATAGTAACCATCAGACTGAAATGAGTCCGTAAAATACAAATAGTCCGTAAAATAGAAATAGTCCTAAAAAGAGCCATTTTACGGACTGAAATGAGTCCGTAAAATAGGTATTTTAGGGAGCGTATATAAAAATAGTTATTTACCGTTTTGTATGATAAAAATAATAAAGTACCCAAACATCATGGCAAACAATTATAGAAAAGATTCTGAATTTTTCAGTTTAGTTTCTAACCATGATATTAATCACTCTTCTTAAACTTCTTCCTTTGCAAATGCGATTAATTACTTCGACAATATTCCGTCGTTTCTTTGATTGATCTTTCTACTTTTGTTGTCAGGAGAGAGAGGCTGAAAAGGTAGTGAGACTTATTATTGTCAAACATTTGAAATCGTCTTTGTGAATTTGGATACTTAAATTTTGTATCACTAATTGGTCTCTGTGCCTCCATTTAACGTGAAAATTAATAATTTTTTTTCAATATAAAAGAAAGTTATCATGGAAAATGTCTGACTGGTTTATTACACGTTATTGTTTTTATAAAGTAGGTAGTAAAAAATGGCATAAAAATGAAATGTTTTTTTTGCTGTCGTACACGGCAATTTATTTTATAGTCTCTCCATATCAACATGAATTTAAATTTTATAATAAATCGTTAAATATTTTTATTGTGGACAGGAACAGAATAGAACAGAACAGAACACAGTTTGTTGTATTGCGCTGAAGTTATAACAGAAGTATGGATGGACGACATATTTGAAAACCGTGCTGAACATTTCGATATTCATGGTGGGTAAGGTAAACCCACTTTGGAGACAAACAGTCGCTGTTGGAGTAGCCACGAGACAATGGATGGTCAGTTAAGAAGATCAGTGGTGGTTTGTATTACGCTACTACAGTCGACTATTCTGTGGTTGCTGACTGTCGCTAAACCACGTACCAGGCAAGTTGGCAAGTTAAAAGCCATTACATCCTTTGCACACTTATAGTTTGACACGTGCAAACAATTCAACATTTCATTGTTGCTTGCTTGTCTCGGACGTACTTTGGGTTAATGTGTTTGTTTTGTTCCTAATACACAAGTTTTCCTTTTCCCTGTCGTTGATAATTTATTGACAAGGTTTTGGGGAGGAGGCCATACTTCGATTCGTGCGCGAAGTTTTCAGGGACGATGATGTAGTTCAAGTGGCACTTTCACTAATTTCAGTTAATTCTAATTTAATGCGTTATTTTACACATCAAGAAATCTTTAGAGCTACTTCTGTAAACTGTTGTAGGAGTAATTAATTCCATGAATAATGACACAGTATTTTTGATGGAGTTTGCACAAATCCTGTTATTACAGAACGGATCTTAAATAATGGTTAATCTTGAAGAATTTTTAAAATGTCATTTCAAACTTCAATATAAGATTTGTTCTGAAATTTTCATAATAATTATTATTACTTACAATCTAATAAAATAAAGAAAGATATTAAGAAAACATTTTTTCACTTTGGGTTTTACATTAGAGCTCTTACAACAAGCAAGCACGGAGTCGCCTGTTCTCACTTTTAAAACTTATATTTTAAAACCGCCATGCCCACCATGAATAAACTTCCTGTAAACATTGATGCAAAAAGGTATATCATTCGCCTGTTTTACAAAATATTTATTTAACCGTATTTTACATTTTATTTCAAACTCTTTCCATAATCAGCAGCTATTTTAAATTCATTAAGAACTAAATTAACATGATGCTTATAGTAGTAGTCTGCTGCTTAAAGAAAAAATATATACTTGCACTTGGTAGAGTCTATTTCTTTAGTTAATAGATTTTGTGAGTTGGTAATACCTACCTATGTATATTTCAATTACATTTTCGAATGTTAACCTATTTAGTAATTAAAATTACATTATTCTTATGCCCTTTTAATTAAGTAAGAAACAAAAGGCGTTTGTTGTGGTGAGTAGACGTAGAAAATTTCTCCAAAGTTTCCAGCAGTTCATAATACCTAATATGTTGCTTCGCGTTGTTTGTCTATGCATTGTGTATTTTCCGAGTTTGTTATACAAAATACAGTCAATAAATCTTCATCTCACAACTGAAACTCACTCATGTGTTATATGAAAAGGAGGCGAGTTTTGTCTACGATGCCCTTTCTGATGCCACAAATTCAAATGTTGCCATACACCAGTACACCACACTGTAATATTTTCACGTAGTTGATAAAGTTCCACTTGGAAATTTCTGTCTTGTTTTGATATTAGAAGGATGATTACAGCAGGCGAGGATTAGCCCCAACTAATAAACTAGGGTTGGAGACACACATTTTAACGCTAGTTAGCAAATTCCTACATTAGCTTTTACACTAAATGGACAAGTTACAAGCTTTGGACAGAATTGCGAATAAGGAAAATGGGAGAGAAATTATGACGCATTCTATAATTATTACAATGAAGTTTGATGGAAAAATAGGATAAGTAGTTTATATTTGCAAGTTGTTTAAATTGTTGAGAAATATATGTGTTCCATAAAATTCCAGAAATTTCATAAAATAATGGAACTGGAACAATAAAAATAACTAATAAAACAGGAACACATGTTCCTTTAATATGATCTACAAATATGAAAACATCTAAAAGTTATACATACTATATGCATGCAGACGCCCGGTCTAAATCTTTTATTATATTTTACGTGTACAACTTTCGCATCGTATGGAGTTTGTTAAACGAAGATAAAAATAATATAAAACACACATAAAAAGTATGTATTGGGAATATTGCACACACAACATTAAAAGTACAAAACTGTTTCAAAATGTTTTCTTAGAGACACATCGTCGATACAGCATATTTTCCTTATATTTACCTAGTTGCATTTTACAATTCAGATAATCGTATATATTTTTTCAAAAATAAGTTGATGAAAGTTTCTTCTTATAAAAAATCTAGGGAACTGTTTATCTACGTTCAACATACTTAATTCAAAATTAATGCAAAGAGATATTTGATATTTATTATTAACAATTTAATTGTTTAATACGCTTTACTCCAAAAACTATCACTATATCAATATGAACAAAAATGGCCCTAAAATATTTTGTTCATATTAAATCACAAAAGATGTCACTTTCGTAACATTTGAACCACAAAAGAGATTTTTTCTGATGTTTTAATTTTTTATAAATAGATTTCTAAACACCTATTGTTTGATATAAAGTAAAAAGATTACTTTATCATTAAATTTTTTTTATTAATTACGCACTCGGCGCATACATTACAACTAGTTCTTAAAACTATCTAGCAATTAAAATTCTAGCATAATTAGACAAGTCTGATGGACGTACTCCCAATGACGCACTCCACATATTGTTTAAAAACACTTTTTTCACATGTTTTATTTTCAGCTTTGCTCACTATTCAAGTATTCACAATAATTCGAACGGTTTTTGTCTTTTTAAACTTCGAACAAGTCCAGTGTTGTCGAGTAGTTGCAGCATTTCGACAATAATTTGTGGTGTTCGTGTAGTCTCATTTCGTGTTTTTCGCGAACCGATTTATTTCCGCACTGACCGTAGGCACTTCCAGGTCCCTGTGGATGTCATCATTTCTGATGTACCAAGGAGCGTTGACAATTCTGCGTAGTACTTTGTTTTGGTTTAGTTAAGCCGGAAATACACCATTCAATTTGGTTGAACAATTTGGTTGATTCAACCAGATTGAACCAATAGAAACATTGAAAGAAACATTGAAAAAAGTCGAGTGTATTTCTATTGGTTCAATCTGGTTGAATCAACCAAATTGAATGGTGTATTTCCGGCTTTAGCTTCGTGCATCCCCAAAGTTGCACGCCGTACGTCCATACTGGTTTTAAGATTTGTTTATACAACAGCAGTTTGTTGTGTAGTGACAACTCAGAGTGTCTTCCAAGTAGCCACCACATCTTTTTGAATCTAATGCCAAGTTCTTCTCGTTTCTTCTTGACATGTTCTTTCCACCTGAGTTTGTCTGTATCCAAATTTGTGGGTGCCACATTAAATGTTTTTCATATAGCACCAACACAAGTGACACTTACCTGAAGACATTTTTAGGTTTTTTAGGAATATTTTGAAAAATAAACAATTTATGAGATTTTTTTATTCTTTAACATTGATTTAGAATTGAATTTTGAACAAATTTTGTTTGAACTTTTTTTGAAATTCTGTCAAAAAAATAAAACTTATTTTTGTCGTAAAATTCGGTTATAATGAGTGGGACAAGGACAGATTTATGCGTATTGCAATAAGTGCGAGAGAGACTTCCGAAATTTATTTGAATATTGCTGGAAACGTTCAAAATTAAAACACGATTTTTACAAGAAATTTAACTTAATTTCTTTAGGAAAAGTAATTGTGGTGTACTATCCGTATAAGAAAGTGTGATATATTTATAATGTTAGTTACTTTAGTTACAATATTGTATGTGCGCCATCTAGGGGTAATCATAATCGTTACCTTTAACCTCGTGTCATGTGCAATAGTTTTGTTACCGATATAAATAATATAAGTTATTTAATGTGTTTTAATACAATCCGTCTAATACATTACAGAAAGTCATGTGTTGGGCACATCAGATATTTTTATACATTAATAATAAATAATTCATTTAAATAGGTATTGTAAAACCTTTTCAATGCCTTGCGGTATAAGACTCGTCGTAAAGTCATTTATATAAAAGTTCCTAAAACAATTTTTGTCCCTTAAATGTTTCAGCGAGATGTTAAATTTGAATAATTTCATTTTACAAATAAATTCGTTTGTGTTCTTTTTTTTTCACCTCTATGTCATTTTGTTAATCCGTATTGAAGATGATTTTAACATTTCTTCGACAACATTTGAATTAAATAATTACTTCATCTTGGCATATCTCGAAAGGCATCAAAGAACCCGATACAATAAAGCGCCATTGACATTTATTTAGGTTTATTTCCAATAATTTCCTACCAAAACAAAATTATGGATTTTACTAAATGAAACAATATATTGTCAGTGTGAGGAAAGAATATTGATTATTGATCTAAACTAATGATGCTTAAACTTCTTTTTTTAAATACAAAATCAATGTTAAAAATGTATTGACAATTGTACTGGGATGTGCATGAAACAAACACGATAGACCAATATTTTTTATAATTTTGTTGGGTTAATTTAAGTGTATTAATTCAACTTGCTGGAAACTAATCCACATACCTACTAAATTAAATTACAATCGTAAGGTAACCTATATTAAAATTAGGTCTCGTTATCTTGATCGCATTAAAATCATTTAATTTAATTAAGCTGCGCTCGTGTTCGTTTATTATTCCGCGCTCATACGTTAAGAAATTCCAAAATGCAGTTCGCTGATTTCATTATAAATGACTAACAACACTAAAGCATTTTGTAAATATAAATTTACTGCATCAGTTTCTAATTGCTTTCACCAATATAACAAAATTTTTGTTAATATTTCCACTTTAAATTTTATTACCTGAGATTTCTTCTATGAAAATACGAAAATCAATTGATGCCTATTGGTCCTTAGCGCATGTTTTGTCCCATCAAATTTCAGTCAATTTCCCCAGTTCGTTTTTCTCAGAAGATGTATTTGCGTTTGAGTAAGAGACATTTGAAATGAGGTAATTACAGAAGTAGGTAGAGAGAGCGCAAGAAGTAAAATTGAAGTAATAATTTTAAAGGGATTGTCTGTTTGAAAAACTTATCTACGATTGAAACATAAAATATTTACTGTAATAAAATTGCAACTGGATCAAAAAGTAAAAACAAATTTATTATTTCTATAAGTATTTACATTTTCTTTTTAACAGAAGTAAATATTTTATACTACAAAAGGTCATTTAGAAGAATGCACTTTCATGTGACTACAAAAATACAGAGCCAATAACAATACCATAATTAATTATGAGATATTAAATAAGTAAGCTACATTAAATTGACATTAAATTTTATGCGAACATACCTATACTTCCTAGCTAATGTCAGATTATTATTTGTATTCTAGTAGATTAGGATCGTTGCCACAACGAAATAGCAATTTTTTTTCACTTGACTTACACATTCGTTGTTAATACCTTGAATACGAGATATTTAATTCAAATCCATTCTAGGACATAATAAACGGGTATAATGGTAATGCCCTAATAATTAATGATAATTCCTGATATATAAAATAATATAAATCTCGTGTAACTTACAAACTCTCGGGCCATTGATACATAAATAATTATTTATGTATCAAGGGCATAATGAAGATGTTTATATTCAAGGGCAACCAAGTTACAAAGTCGAGGGCCTTTGGCTCGAGAGTTTGTAAGTTGCACGAGATTTATAAACATCAAGTTATGCCCGCGGTTCATACGTTTTATTTTTCACCTTAGAAAAAACTGCACAAATTTGAAGACTGAAGAAACAAAAATTCCGTCAAAACTGTCAGTGAGAGTTCTAATGGACTATTTTCAGGAATTATTATTAATTATTAGGGCGTAATCATTACGCCCTCTTATTATGTCCTATAGGGCATAATGGATTTGTTTATATTTATATCTCGTATCCAAGGTATTGACAACGAATAATGGTGAAAAATAAATTAAGTTAGGTAATTAAAAAATAATATAAAAAAAAACATGATTTAATATAGAAATTAGCTTAGCTATACCTTTACAACTTGCATCTACATTTTTTATATTTAATATAATTATTAAAAGTTGATGATATTTACGTAAAAGCGTGGTTGGTTTGTTTTATCTTTACTAAAATAATTTCATATACGTACAAATTTTTTGATGTGTAAACTTCCCTTACGTATGATGGAGATATACTATTATACCCCACAAAACATTCTTGTTTAAATTACTTTAAATTTACTAGGGTATACAGAGTCAAAGAATTATTCAAAAAAGCATTTCGTAAGCAGGCCAACGTCCAGCAGAGAAAAACAGAACAATAGTATAATTATTTCAATTATGTAACCACATACACTATAGTAAAACAGGGTAGAACAACAAAGATAAAATCAATTAATCCCAAAACCTAGCCCACAGACAAAACCAGTATAATAAAATTACTTTTATCACTTTAGGGTCATCCCGCAGTCACTCTATAATAATTTGATTTAACGCCTTGGCAGTTCTTTACAAATTAAAAATAGACGTTTCCCTTTTCATGTATATAGATGCAACAACACAATGTGTTCTTAATTTAAAAAATCTGCTACGAAAATTTTGTTAAAAAATGAGAAATGGTTTTATGGCCTAACCCTTTCACCCATAAAAAACCGTTTATATAATACATGCCCCAATTTAATGTAGTAAACAAACCCTTTCAGTTCTTTTGTTGTCAATTTACTGGGATAAAAAATTTGTCTTCATTAATGTAATATATTATGTTTGTGTGGCTTTACCTATTAAACTAAAATTTGATAAATGAACAAACAGTTTATTATGCAGTTTAGATGCTATAATATTACAACATATTAACGCCAGAGCTATACCTAAACATTAAAGCTATAACGAATTTCCACAATTAAGGCGTAGCGGCGTCTCAAAATAAAATAATAAAGTTTCCATGCATTTGGTAACGCGTAGGTCCATTACCAAATGCGAGATGGGGTTGTATAGGTAATTACCTAGTCCATTAGTGCATGCAAATTGTGATTAGACCAGGTCGTTATAGACGAACTGTTAAAAAGGTGCCGTAAAATTATTGGCAATAACTTCTTTATTCATGTGAAGCGCTGTTAAATAATCGATTGTGGAACTAAATACAATATAAGTAGATTTTATGCATGTTTTGTGTGGAGTAAACATAGTCATTAAAATAAAAATGTTGCAACTTGCATGCCCGAGATATTGGAAAAAAGGCAACAAAACAAAACAGATACAATCAATGCGCGTGTTCAATGGTGCGATGTAGTACAGATTTAAGTGCAATTGAGCAGGTGCAAGCGCAATTTATTGATAACCGTTTTTGGAATTATTGTTCCAGCAAAAAGAATAATAAATATAGGGTGTTCCAAAACCACCGGATTCCTGTGAGAGAAGAGCTGGTAAAGTTTCGTATGATAAGTCTCTTGACAGACCTATATGTATTTCGCGCAGCTTTTAATGAAATTATTTTCATTATTCATAAGAATAAGAGCAGATTCATTTTGATATGCTTGTAGTGCAGTTCGAGAACAAATGACATCCAAGTTTTCACATGAATTTTCCCTGTAAGTCGAGTGAGTTTATTAAACCGTCTGCAGTTTGCTCATTGTGCATCAAGTAATGCATTTATTACAAGGGCAATTCATACAGTCAGTCGCCGCGAACTGTAACTACTGCATTATTGAATGTATAGTTGGTTAAACAACAAACCCACACAAAACACACAGTTACAATGTTTAGTTCGAATTTTCGATTTGTTTTGACATCAAAACAAAAAATGCTCATCCGACGTCTCAACCACCACTTCTCCACAAGCATAATACACCAATTGATTATTCTATGAATTGTTCCAACAAACTATGGCTAGTTAAATAAACATTGTCGTTAGCTGTTGAAAACAACTCGCGCGGTTGTATTTAATGGTTATAATAACCAAGTTGTGCTTGAGCTTCAAGACTTTATACAACACTTAAAAACTTTTAAAACCATGACGAAACAATAACAATCTCATAAAATACCGAGCAGTAAACGAAACTTCACATTGAATTATAATAAGGGCGGTTGTAAATATAGTCGATACTGCGTTTTTACTGTAACATTCTCTCAAAACCAATAAGAGAAAATTTGTCTTATGGATATTGGTGTTTCAAGGAAAATTCATATTTTTCTTTGAAATTTTCGAGAGTCAAGTGCGTTTTAGAATACTCGTGTATTGTGCAAGATAAAAGTAAGAAACACCGTGAATATTTTGTCGTGGTTTTAAAAATTCATTCAAGTGCTCAAGTTCAAAGCTCTAATGGATCCATTGAATTTCCAAAGTTTATAAGCAAATTCAACATATAAAATGACAACCGAGTAAAGTCGCACATTGTATTATGTCTTTATACTTACACTTAGTAGAACTCTTCAAATATACAATTTAAGGGGGCTAACTAACGAAATCCCGAAGTAGGTACATCCAAACGAACCAAAATGTTACAATAAAAAGTCTATCCATCCATATGCATACATACTAGTGTGGCAATGTGTTGGGTCGTCTATCTTGGTCCTCATCAAATAAAAACCATCAAATGAAAAGTGATGGCGCGATTTGCGTCTACGGAAAGGGTGAAAATTTATATTTGGGGGATGTTTGAGGGCCTACTTTGGAAAACGCGCACGTCCCCGATACGATCAAATGTATTTGAACGTTTGCTGTTTGGTGAAAGGGAGGATTACAAATGCCACTATATGAAAGACAAAGAACGAAGCAACAGTCAGTAGGCCAACTGAGGTAGGGTGTGAGTGACTGGGTGCTATTGCGTTTCGCCCCCACTGCCCCTTTGTTTCATCTAACAGGCGCTATACTATGATTATTGTGGAAATATATGGAATGATTTCATTTATTTTTTCCTTTCGTTGTATTAGACTTTCTCCATGTTCTTGTAACTTGTAAGCATAAACGAATACATATTTGCTAAAGTTTTATACCTATTATAAACATATATGTATATTATGTAAGTATACCTACATAATATTAGAATTACAGAATAGGACAGATATTTTATATACACAAAAATGTGACATTCCAACAAGACTATAACTAATATTAATTTATAAAAATTTCATGAGGAACTTTAATTTAAAGAAGAATCACAACAATAAAATATTTCAAAATATTCATGTAAACAAAACGGAAATTTAAATAATAAATGGCAAATTCACTTTGTGGTTTTAAGCTACGATTAATACATTGTTCCATTCAAGAAACATTTACATAAACACTTCTTTACAAGCCACATGTTTTTTAAAACGTCATTTTTATGTTAACGTTCACATTGAAACGGTCTTAATTCTATTTCTAAATTTGGCGAATGCGCCGGGCAAAAATGTATTGTGTTGTAATAGATATTGTTTTTCTTTGAAGAATAAGACTATTATAAAATTATTAGTTTTTAAAATACTTTTAATAAAAAATACGAGTATATATCGATATTAAAATCTATGTGTTTTTAAAATTTTTGTTGGTACATGTTTGTACTCGTATATATGCAATTTCCATTATTATTAAATAATCTAAACCGCAAGCAAATAAACAGGCGTATAATTGGTAATTTCCGTAACAATTACCTAATCTAAACAGTAATGAATAGAAACAGAAAGACACAAAAACGAAACCTGGAATAAATTTAGGAACATTTATTTTCTATAAAGATTTCTAACAGACTTCTACGTAATAAGTAGGAACACATTCTTTGAATTTAAGATTTTAATTATAAACTTTGTAATACTGTAACTTTCCAATAAAATTATAACTTTTTTTTTATATATAGACATTGGCTAACACAAATTTGTACCTGTTGCTGCGGCCACTGAATAGAAGACTAGCATATAATTGAAGACCTAAACTTTCATCCTCATGTATTTCATGTTTAAACAGTTTCATTACTAAAAACTTTGACTACAAAGTTGACTTTGGTGATTGTTAATTTTACTACTTACATTACTGCATAATAAAGAAAAACGATAGAAAAAAGTAGTATCTAGTAGGTAGGAAAATGTATAGGTACATTAAAGAAAAAGAGTAGAAATAACATTTAAGTATAACCATATTTTCGCGGAAGATAAATGATATTTCATAATTTTTTCATTATGTATCTATATACAAAAACTTTCCGCTTTTTGTCTTCTTCATAATATAGCGCATCCAGCTGGAAATTCATTAGCACTATAATAAAACCAATTTGTAAAGATTCTTATCTCTATTTAAGGAGAAACTTGTGGATAAATAATAAAATCAAAACAAGATATGATATTGAAACATATTAAAATGAAGAGAGATACTTGGAAAATTCACACTTTTGGAAACTACTTATCTATTAGAAACTAAATCACGTAATTAGAGTTTCAAGTTTCATGTATTTTACGGTTATCGTTTTATGAGGTGAACAAAAAACCAAGTTTCTCAGTTTTCATTAAATTCTAGTTAAAACTTTGCTATTGGGGAAGGTGCACTGGGAATATAATTATAGGAATCTGCAACATACATTGCGGGCAAAGCACGTGTGTACAATAAATAACGAGAGATAAGATATAATAAACAGGTGAGGAATGTAAGTTAATTAAATTTATATTTGAAATATACGCTTAGATTCAGAAGAAAAATGTTAAAAGTCTTATTTGTGTTTCATAATTTAGGTATCAACGTTTTGATATCGACATTTTCATAATATTTTCTTTTTTTTCAGATTTTACAACTTTTATTCAATATGCGTACCGTAAGTACCTACTTTTTAATTTAAAACTAAAAAAACACGTAGGAACATTAGAGTTGTGTTTTATGCTGAAAAATATTTGTTTTATGATGCGAGCATCATATCCATTAATTTAAAAAAAGGATATATGTAATAAAAAAAATATTCCACCATTAAACTGATACAGGACATAAAAGTTTTAAATCGTCTTTTAATATGATGCAAAACTATAATATGTATAGATATAATATTTCATGCGAAATTACAATTCGTAAATAAATTAAATTACACCGAATTATTCCACTCTTGGAATGCAACAAAATATGCATGCCATCACAACTACATATAATATGCAAGCATACATTTATGTAAATGAAATTTTATAATTTATGATTTTATTACACATTGCACTAATATTTACTCGCTAAATGAACGAAAAATTAATTAATGAATACACATACTTTGAGTTTGTTATTTTAATACTTGCTTATCACAAAGCGTTTATTAAACTTGTTCAAATATTTCTCTACAGTATCTCTAATAATATATAATTATTTTTTTTTATAAGAAGAAAAGGTATTTTAGAGGAAACTCTGTAATACTCCTATAATATTTTAAATTTGAACTAACATTAATAAAATCAAATAGCTAAAACATCTAGTAAGATGATAAAATGAGAGTAAATAAAATAAATTCAAATGATGAAAGAAACATACATTTTTTATTATAATTATTATCTTGACAATTTGTATAATTAAATTATAATATAGTATCTCAAATACCGAGTTATAGTTAAGATGGTTATCAGCAGTTATGTAGAATATTTTCCATAATTTTGACAGTAACATAGAATGCAATGGTATTATCCAATTCATTAGCGTACATACCACTAAGGTGTTTTTAACTGAAGACTTACTTATAGAGATAAATAGCTGTATGTATATTATGAAAATGGTGCTTTCTAGGTTAAATAATAAGATTATTGACTTTTCTGATACAATTTTCATATAAAATGTTAGTTTTTATGTATAATTTTTAGGCATTCATTTGTATAATATTAATACTCTTAAATTTAAAAAAGATAGACACAAAAATGCTACATATGATATATGTAGGTACAAAGAATATAGCACTTTGTATACGAGTATTAGAACCGCATTTATTGAGTTTAATTTTTCAAAGTGATTCTGTGATTGCACCTAGTAGCTATACGTATATTTTATGAACATTTAACCACAACGGGCTTTGTAAACTGAAAAGGATTATTAGTAAACCCAACAAAAACTTATCCTTATTTCAGTTAATGGAAACCGGAACATGAACAGTTGTATTTTGTGAAACACATGAAAATAACAGGATAAAATTTAAGCTTATTAACTTATTATATTATTATACCAGATTTAAAACGAAAATATTCAGAATACTTAACCCCTACAATGCATGTGTATCATGTTTACACCAAATTCGGGACAGAATTTACTTTTTCCTGTAATGGTTTCGTAGTATTTAACATAATACAAACACAATGCATTTTGATCATATTGTTAATCAGGTTTTTGTCTGTTGAGTGTGTATGTGGTTGTATGTGCAAAGTGCTAACTATTTTGCTTTTATTATAAGATTAATTAACGCCACTTTCAGGAACACTGTGTGAACGGAGAGATGCCGAAGTTGTTTATCATGTTACAGACATTAAAAAAAGCACATTGCACAGAGGGTTAGATTAAAACTTTAGTAATAGAGAAGTACGAAATTTTGTATTAAGAAGTGGTTGGCTTAAATGAAATAAATAAATTTAATTTCTTATACTTATAATATTGAAAATATTTTAATTGTAATTTAATTTGACTAACTTTCGAACTAAATTAAAAATATAGATAAGTATTTATTTAGTTGTAAGAACTTTTATGGTCTATTTATAAAATGTTTAAAAATAAAATATACATAGAAAGCAGATTTATTTTCAGTGTTTTCGCAGGAAATAATTCCTAGAGAGTTCACAAACGTAACAACAATAAAATCTACCAAGAACAACAATTCTCTTTTATTGTGTAGTTGTACACGTCGTGTATGTTAAATAAATCAGCATTACCACCCAGTGACATTGTTTTTAATTAAAGACATTCAGCTTATAATTTAAGCACTTGTTCAAGATTTGTGTGCCGTTAATTAATTCTAATTGTTTTATCTTTTGTTAAGTAAAATTTTATGGTCTACCCAGGCCGCTTCTCGTTATAAACGAAGCAGTAAACTCAAAACCGATCCTGAAAGTTCTTTAGCTGCAGCGTGTTTAATTATTTTATTTCTTTATTTTCAACGCATCATGCAGTATAAAGAGTCTTCTTGTCATTATTAACACTTTATACAAAATTCTCCAAGGATTTGATTGTGTATAATTATATCGTTATAAAATATTTCTTGTTTTATGTCTGACATCAAGCAGCGAAAATATCCTCGAAAACATCCATTTTCTTATATAAGTACGTATCTAATACCTATCTAATGTAATGAAGTATTGTAATGATTCTTTTCCAAAAGAAAATTGTTGAAAAACGAAATTCAATCCTAAATTTTATTAATGTTTTTTTATTTTTATACAATTACATTTTCTTTAAAAAATATCCAACGAAATTGCATCAAATTATTTTATTGGTATAAGAAAGTCATAAGAATGATCACATCAGATATTTTCATATATAATCTAACAATGACAATATTCACAACGATTTGCTAAATACATTTTCACACTGTAATAACAAAGTTTGTCCGGAATGACGGCACTCTAAATGTGTGTACTCACCTTAAACTTACGCACATACAGGAACAAAGTATTGTGCATTTCATGCTATGTCCTGGGGCGGCACCAGATAGGATTACTCAAAACCGCATGCCTTTTACTTAGAAGACGTACTAAGCTGGCGCAGCTTTAATTATTTTCAAGCCGTCATTTTGTAAAATGGCTGGGCAGCGTTTTCGTGTACAGTGCTGTAACAGATAATGACATATGTTATTACTCCATACCAAAAAGGTTGTTAGTGTAGGTCTATATGTATGTGATCGTGTCTGTGCGCTGATATAATACACTTTTATTTTGAATTATTCATGTCTGCTGAACTGAAATACTCCAGCAAGATTTAGGTGACTTTTACAGGGGAATAAGTGTTCCTTTTCAAAAAACGAAAGGAAAAACATCAAACAAGTTGTAAATTGTTTTAATCAAGTGCATGATGCGCAAACACTAAATCATTGTTTTGTAGTATTCTTCAATAAAACTCTCATACTACAACTAATTTCATTATCTTTTTGTTTAGACCATCGCTCCCCGAAAGCTTAATAAAAAACAAAAAAAAGTGTACAATGACCGCCAGTCCGTGTAGCTCATTTTTTTCTATACAAGTCATAAAACTAATTCCACAAGAAAATCCACCACGATGTTGGTATATTTCACGTTTTGGGAATTATACAATGAAACTTTGTAACTTTCAGTATTCAAATTAAGCTACCTACGTCTTGTAGTAGGTAGTAAGTTGGCGCTGCGAGAGAAATACGCAATAGCGAGAAGAACCTCACCACTAACTGGTAATTAACTTGGCGGTGCCATTCAGGAGGTTCTTCATATTGCTAATGAACTCGTTCCGTTAAAGACTTTTATAGCTAGAGAGATCTAAGAAATTATTTATTGCTGCCAAGTTGGTGTTTCTGCCGATATTTTCGTTTTATAGCTTTGTTCGTACGCCTGCAAGGTAAAATACATATAGAAAGTAGGCATTATGTGGTTTCTAATAATAAATTTAGCTCAAGATAGGCATTGAACAACGAAAATTCGTTAACGTAATTTAGTTTATTTTAAATACTCGTCTAATTAACCAAAAAACTTAAATTAAAACTAATTAAAAATATAATTTCTTACATAGTCTTATTAAGTATATTTATTAAATCCAAATAGCCTCTTCAGTTTTACAATTAAGTTAATCAGAATCCTACTAGACGATTTACTGATTTAATAAACTGTTTAACATTAAGTTTCCCGTACCTTTAAATACTAAATTACTGTAACAAATAATAAATTAAATAGGTTGCCAAAAGTCATTTATCATATAGTCCAAACACCCGATTCGCTAATGGAAACATTTTATCTTATAGCAGCACACAATTTTCATTCTTTATAAGTCTCCGCGAGCAGGAATTTATCTTGTAATTTATAAAATCCTTAAGATTATTAAGCTAAAAATGTTGGGGGTCATTTAACGAACAAAATAACATTGTACAGGACATCATCCTAGTAGTTATTTCAATCCATTTGTGATCGAAGTAGATGTGAGCTTAATAAACGAGTCAATTCAATAAAAGAAGGAAATTTGACAATGGGGGGCACCTCTAGAGTTTGAGTATGTTGTTACACTACACAACATACGATAAAAATTTCATCAATTCTTTTCATCAGCTGAACGGTTTTCTATTTCAATCATCAGGATTTGGATAGTTCATTTCAACAACGGAAACGTGAAAACAGTAAATGCTGTCTCACTATACGAGTATAATAAAAACATATAAAAGATTTCGAGTATGTGGAAGGTCAGACGTTGAGTTTTCCAACATTGATATACACCTTATTGGTTTATTGCCAGTTGAAAGCCTTCGAATGAACTTATTTGCTCGCGTGTCAGGTCCAAACAGAAATATACGTATACACTATGGTGTACATTCAGATAATGGTATTGTTACAGTGGAGGAAGTTTGTTTGGGGCCAGAACTGATGAATGACATTTTGTTAGTGCATCAGAGTTGTGAAACATCGTATTTATACAAAAGTTTTAAACGTAAAATAGCAACACCTGCAAGACATTTCTTTAATGGAATACTTAGCTAGTAACATTGAGTAATTTGGACGAATATTTTTTAAATTAACCGGCACCTCCGCCAAATTTTAAATTCAGAATTTAAGTTGGAGCCTCAAAAATATTCTGCCTATTCTGCAGCATCTGACTTAAAATCCTGAATATGTGAAATGTCCATCTGCTTGTTCATTTACAGTTGATTGGAGTTTAAAGTTTTAAAAGGTCAAACATGGCGAACAACACTTTCAATCTATGGAAATAATAAAATATTAATAAGCGATGAAAATTATAATCAATATTAGCTTTAAATTAACTAATAACTGTTGTGTCGGTACATGCTATTATAACTAAATAACAATGGCATAATTTATTATTTACCTATTGAGAATTTTATTAATTAAATTTGGTTATTTCAATCGACAGTTTTATTTGAATCAACACTACGCGCAAAATTATTGTTTATCTACTAATTAGCCGTAAATATTTTATAATGATTAGTAATAATAATCATGCCTTTTAAACAATAATCTAACCAACAAAAATTTAACTATTATATTGTTGAAGTTTCAATTATACCTATCTACGTAGAGAATTTTGAAATTAACCAAAACCAAAATCCGGGCCCGTTTGTTTTATACATTACTCTTCGATACTAAATTCCGCGGGATTCAAGTTGACAAAGTTTTAATTCTCTCATGCCTATATACCCCTTTAAACTTGTCACGTCAAATCAATTTTCAATAGGTATAGGGCCGAAATACCAACAGCTCTATCAAAGTTACTAATCCACATAACTAACGACCTCTTGGCACCTGCCTAAAACTTTCCTCCGGGTCCAACACCTGCACATACACATAGAAATTTTGCTAGTAGGGGTATACATGGTAGCGTATAGTAGTGATTTAGGTCCAACTCCAACAGCTTTGCCTTTCTTTGATAGGCAGTTTGGAATTTCCTTGCTACATTGTTGAAATTGTTCCAGCACTGAAATCTGTACAATTTGTAAAAGCGGTTTAACTGAGATTTTGTGATGAGGTAGGTAGAAGGTAGAAGTACTCGTCACAATTATTATTTCTTTGATATAGGTCTGGGAATGTTATGCGTTTCCGCATTCTATTTTCGGCATTGTAACCATGCATGTGTATGTGTCTACAGAGTACCCGTATCACTTTGAAAAATACAATTGAAAATTATCAGGAACTAAATTATACCTAATATAAGTATTCACTAGATTACTGAAATTTCAAGTGTACAACCTATATTTAGCACTCTTCCTCAACATAAAATACTTTCTAATGTTAGGTATGTGTGTGGATAGGTATCTACATTACTTCGCTAAGTAGTTTTACCAAACTTTCCGTCCAGAAACTCAAGGAATAATTAATGTTTCCCAAGGTAATTGTAATAAAAACGTCTGAATTATATCCAAATGTACACCAGCTGATTCTGAGCAGAAGCCTAGAATAGTTAGCTTGTTTTTATATCCCGAACATATCCACAGGCGTCGCTAAAAAGAAGACAACTTTTAAATAAAAATATAAAATATTTGTTTTTTATGGATTGATTTTCTTATATATTATAGTAGGAGTTCCACTTCAAATTTGACAAGAAGGTAAAACAAAAAATAATATTAATAAAAATTATGTATGTACCTATGGATACTTAGATATCTAGTATAATTAATAATTGTCGGCATTATAGATTAAAAATTTACCAGGAAACCGCTCTTAAATATTGAAAAAAAAAACATATGTACAAAAGTTCTAAGCAAATATTTAGTTAGAATCTTAGAGAAATGTTTATGGAACGATTTACTCATATAAAATATCCTACATTAAAACTACAAGGACACCCATGAATGTATCCTACTATATTTTTGATCATAAATAAATTCAATGCTCAGTGGTGTTGTACAGCTATTACTATTTGTATGTACAGTTGGGTTCGCGTAACATTCCACACACTACCCATATAAGCATTAAAATACAGTCGAGTTAGTTTATTCATCTGACAACTTAGTTTAACGTTATTTAACAATGACTGAAACGGCTTGGAAACTGTGCTATAAAGTACGAATGTAATGTTTTCGTCACACAATTGGAATCAATTGGGTTTATTTATTGTTATAGTGTGCTATAAAGACCCTCCAAATAAGCTGCCAAGCCAAATTGATATGTAAACGTGGTGAAACTGTGCCGGAACTGAAAATGAAAAATATGGAAATTCACTGTAGGCCATCAGCTTTTTGATTGGGAAACTAGTGAATCGACAGAACACTACAAAATAACATGGATTTGTTAATGAAATTTGTTTTCAATTTTACTATCCATATTTTTTAGGAAATAACTTTGAAATTCGAAAATTGCATTGTAGATTAGAACACTTTTCACCATAATCCATACTTATCACATTCCCATTCCATATTCTTCTTTTTAATAATGATAAACCACAATCCTAAACATTTATACGTTTGAAAGGACATATAAACCTATATACAGGGTGATCAGTAATTGGCGCACTCGGAGCATACTGTGATAAACTTTACGTTTTAAGAATGACGAATTTTTTTACCGCAGTGTCGTAAGTCCTTTCTTTACAAAGATATGACCACTTTTGTGAAAATAAAAGTGGCAACACTGCATTGAACATGTGAATAGATTCGACGAGAAAAAAAAAGAGAAACGTTCAATATTTTATGATGCGAGAACTTTTCAAACTAATTTAGTACTGTCAATTTTATTAAAAACAGAAACAACAATTTAAATTCATTATTGATATTTTCATGGCAATAGAAGGTATTCTAGTTTATTTCAAGGGGAGCTTGAGAGGTTGCCAAACTTCAAAATTGTCTCAAATTTAGGTATTTTATTAAATTTTAACATTTTCAATTTCTTTGTATTAGAGGTTTTGTGAAAAAAACTGAACAAATCATATTGCATTTTATCAAGAGATTATAGTACCATGAATTATTCACTCATTTTTGTCTTGGTTATGAAAATAATTATAGCTTGTAACTTGGATGAGGGAAACTCTATAACTCGGAAACTAATCATCAGATTTAATTTTTCTTTGCAGATTATCCTTAGTTTTAATGTGCTCTATAACGCCCTGTATTCGGAGTGCGCCAATTACTGATTACCCTGTATATGTAGTACCTACCTAGCACAGAGCTCATACGTTATTATTTTTTTTTACATAGTTTATTATCCTAAACTTCCGTTCAAAGTGCACATATTAACAAAATACGGGCGCCACCATCAAACCATAAATCCTAGACCTAATCAATAAAAATCAAAATTAAAACACTATAAAACCCCATGTGAAGTACAAGGAAGTATAAAAAAAGTATCTAGATAAAAAAGCTGTCCACAAAAATCAACATTTTATTACACTCTGATCACAAAATCATTACGAGGATAAAACATCAGATGGAGACCCGCCGCCGAAATCGGGAAAAGACGTTATAGAGAGAGTCATAAAGTTGCATCATGGTCTGAGGAGGACCGCCATTAGTCAAAGAAAGACACGAGTTCGCGCTGACTTAGAGATAGACCGAGATAACATCTGATATACGGCGGTCAAGGAATAGCCAATAGTCACCACCGCTGTGCTGTGTAACTCGTTACAGCTTCAGTCTGCAGTCTTCTAAAACTCTATAGATAATATACTACTTGGTGTTCGTGTTCAACTCTTGTTCTTTTTAACAAAACGTTTGTCTTCGTATTACACACAAAATGTCCATTTATCATTCCTAACTCTATCTGATAATGATTAATTATTATTAGCAGTAAAATGGTGTGTTGGTTCTTTTTAGTTTAAAATTTCACCATCAATAGTTTTCAGGAATATTTGTAGAAACATTAATAAACGCGTCTTATCACAGTCTCATTCGCCTCGTCTCGTAAATCTCGCAAATATTATGTTACTTTTTTTTTAATTTATGTTTTTGAAGAAAAGGGCGTTTGATCGAAGAATACATAAATCATTAAGCAAGCTTTTTTCTCCATATTGCGTCTTACTACTGAAATTAGATTAAAAATTTCAAGGAAACTTCAGTAAATTAGATTTGGTGGCTTGAATTGATTAATTTAGTTTTGAGTGTGGATTATGTCGCACATAGTAAGCATTTCCACACAGCGCTGTTTCCCTGATTTATTCTAACAACAAGGGCGAATAATTGATTATTTTATACAGAGCGAAGGAAGAGAGATAATACGTAAAAAAATAAACAAACTGCAAGTGAACACGCTTGGGTTTTCATTGGTTTTTCGACGGAAAATCCGTAAAAATATTAAAATTTAAAGCATATGCCTCTTGTGGCTAGAAATAAAATTAGCATCGAGCTTCCTTTGATCTATAAAATCTACATTTGAATTTCTGCAATTTTCGAGTCTATGCATAAGGAATAAACCAAAAGAACAAACCTTTGAAATTAAATTTTGAAGATATCTACATGCATCGTCTAAGAAAGTCAAGTGCTGAACACATCAAATATTTTAATTTCAGATTTTTTGTGTGATTTGTCGGAACTAGTTAGTGGATGTTGTTTAATTTAAATCTTTTAACATCCTGTACTGTTTAAAAGGTCAAATTTATTAATAATTGATTGCTCCGACAAATCCTTTTCCTCTTCTGCGAATGGAAGGTTTGTTCTTTGTGGGGGTCTATACAAAAATGTGGTGGAACTTTGCATAATGGCTCCATCGTCAATAAATTCTCGCGTGTATAAAAAGTGGGAAAAACAAAGAATAAAGGAAATAGAGCCCAGACAGACCAACGAAATACTCTGGAAAATACTAACAGAAAGGCTGATTAAGTTGAAAAGAGACCAAAATGAAGAGAAGCGTATGTACAGCACAAATGATGGCATAAACGAAACGAAAAAAACTCTCGAACCATCGCAGCAAGTCAAAAGAAATGCGCTTGTTTAAAATCTTGTCGTCGGTGTGAGTTCAATCCATTTAAAGTAAATTTCACGCTATTTTCAACCCTTTTTCTGTAACATACATAATTACAGAGTAACTTTAAATTAGATAAAGATGGTGATGAAGCTAAAAGCCACAATACCTACCTACCTACCTCGTACTTGGGCTAGTGGATAGGTACATTTGCCACAAGCATGAGGACATTTTCTCTTACACCAGCTGGGGTTTTATTGCCTGGTTTATTTCACGTTCAACGTAAATATTTCATAATCGTGTATGAGTAGAATGTTTTACGTTCGTTAAGCCAATTAAATATTTAATCTTTAATATTGCCCCGAAAATGTGTATACACTGCGGCACATAATTTCTGCGTTATAGTGTTAAACTAGGAAATTTCACATCAGAAAACGCATGAGAGTATTTTTTGTTAAACACAAAAAATACAAAATGAATTTGTTCTGTGAGGGCGTGGGAGTCTATTGCAGCGTCCTACTTTTTTTCTAAATAAAAAAGTAACAAAGTTTAGTGTGGGAGGCTGGGAGGGCACCCGCCAACCACTTTGCTGATCTGTTTGTTCATACTTATTAGAGCATAATGGATATTAGCCAACCTCCAACAAAGTTTCCGACTCTAACTAATCGAGTCAGCCATTTAATAAACATGTAATATAACTTTATTTTAAAACTGAAATTACTATGTTATACAACATGCAGATTTATCTGTTTTAATTTAAAAGCTACCTAAATTACTATACGTTGTTTGAAAACGCCAATAATAATTTGCACAAATTTCAAAAAATGATTTAATAAGTATTATACCTAAATACAAATATACAGAAAACAAATCTACTCCGATATTAGAATTAACGAAAATATCAAAAACTCCTTTGTTAAACATCTTGACCAGAATTCAGACGCATCATGAATTGGATAAGAAGTGAAATGTTAAATTATTCCTTCATCATATTTGGGTAAAAGTGACAATTCTGATTTATTTCTAAACTAAGAAGGTTTTGAAGCATCGACGGTTTTGCTAAACAATATGTCAGTGGTTCCAAAACTGTCGCCTATGGAAAAAAATAAACTTTTATTTTTATTTATTTGACATTGTAACAATAATTCAGCACTTAGATACTAGATTAAATTTAACCTTGCATTTTTATTGTAACTGCTTACCAGATGTACAAAGGAAATGACATTTTGATATGTATTCAATACATGCATCTAGTCTTCGTACTAAAAATAAGCCTTTTGGTATTTGATAAAAACACTACAAGAATTATTAGACCGATTCTTCAATTGTTTGTTTTCATGTTCTTGTGGCCAACAACAACTGTGATTTAGGGCACGTATAAAACGCAGTGGAGTTTTTCATTATTTACATTTTTGTGGTATTTCCACCACCACCAGCACATAGTATAACTTGTGCATAATTTAGTTATTTCTTATAAAGAGGCATAACTTTATTATTCAGCTCATGCATACACTGAAATTATCAACAAGGGTTTTGTTTCAACCGAGCTTTTTCCGTACAACTCCCTGTCCCTGCATTTTAAAATTCTCATCCTGTATAGATCACCTAGGTGCTCAAAATGACTGGGTACAAGATTAATAAGGATTACGATATTTTTGATATACCTAAATATGTATGTAATATAATTCAACCACAAATACAAAATAATGTGCTCTTGAATAAAACGTAATTGCCTATAGTTTTATTTATTTAAAAGTTTATACATCTACTCAGTTTATTACATATTCACAACTAAAAGCTGGATTAGGGGCGTTATGTTTTATTTTTGCAAAAAGAAATGGCATTATTATTTATTAACAATGCAAACTGAAAGTTGCTTTGATAAATGGGATGACTTTATTATCTAGATTTACATCCGGCAGTGTAAACAGATAACACAAATGGCAAATAACTAAAATGACTCTAAACCTTCCCATGTAACATAATTAATTACACAGATAGCTTTTAATGGAGTCTGTATTTGTAATTAAAATGTAACGGCTTCATCATTTCTGCATACGATGATTTCATATTGCCAGGTAACTAAATATTATGAGGCATCCTATATTATTTTTGATAATGTAGGATAGGTAACACAAACTTTCTTTTGCTTTGTAATTGATACGATTTTGGAACCAGTTTCAATTATTTTGTCTTTAGTCGGAGTTTATTTAACTTGTACAGTTACAGATGGAATTTAATTAAGTATGGAGTGGAAGGTATTTGTTAGTGATAGAGATAAAATGGTATAAAATGATTTTGAAAGAAATAAATAACATAGGCATCGCCAATTTGATGAGTTTCAACTACAATATGTATATAAATATATTTATCCTTAATTGACAAGTTATTTTTTAGGTGATGGAATACAATAATGTAACGTACCTAACAAATTTACGACTACAATTTTTACGAATTTATATCTATTTCAATTTCTGTAGAAAATTTGTTATAAAACACAACAAATTAAACAACTTTATGACTTTTCTACTCTAACTACATTATTTCAACCATAGCAAATCTAACAACTTGTATGAAATTCTCTTTAAATAATCTCAGGACTTTAAATGTGCTTTATGACATTTGGAAAATCCTTTAATCCCTCTATAGCACAGAAGTACCTTCTTCTACTAAACCCCACTAAGTCTATGTTATTCAGTTATTATTCAAATTGCACAGCGTAAATGTTTTACATCTATTAAAAGGATTTAATTTAATAAATATAAGTAAACAATGTTTTAAACATAGTTGAAACAACGGTTTTATGTGCTTGTTAGAATCTTTCTGAATATCTGAATGTGGTGTTCTTTCCTGGAACACAACTTTACTATAATAAGGATCTATTATTATTAGACACTAGATTGCTTGCAGCTACTAAAATTTTTAACAAAAAGTTCAACGAGCTGTTGATTTAAAGCCTTGAGCTGATGAATAGAAAATATTTGCGGTCAAAAACCAATTAAGTGTGTTCAGTTTTAAAACAACAGGGAAAGAAGGATTTTTCTACAATATACAGTGGGGTTACGCAAATGAAAAACTTTTTTTAATACCTATCACGAGTTGTTTTTGAATTTGAAATTAAATTTCTAGTGTTGGACGGTTGGCATCAAATTTCTGTTTATTTATTGGTTCAAAAGTAAACAAAATATTTTCATGATCCCATTAGACAATTTGTTATATTAAGCCTACGTTATTATTATTATTTTAGGTTCTCGAGTTAGTTCCATACATCAGTGAATTAAGTCAACTTCAAAGTTATCTTAGGCGAAGCGTGGATTATAGTTAAAAAGAAGTTTAATTTTCATGCATTAAAATGTAATATGTCTGGAGCTTAATATTATTTAGTTGGAAGTTGGGTGCCTATACACACGCGAACGATTTAACTACACATCCTAAACAAACACATCAAGAGGAAAATCTACCGGTTCTGTTTTTGCAACATGAAGCACTCCCCTCCAAGGATAAATAATAGATGGTGACGGAGGAGGCGAGACCTATTTTCTAATTGAATTTTACTTAGAATGTAGCCCAGTGATTATACATACTCGTACTTATAGTATAGGTATATCAATTAATTGGGGCATCGCATATACCTACTCGTATGTTGTAAGTGATTGACTCAAGGCTTATTTCCGCTTCACAAGTGCTAAAATCTTATCGATTGCTTTTGCTGAGTAATGAAGTGGCACTTCACACTTCCACCTAATTTAATCAAAGCTGTTATAAAATTGCTGGGATTCATTAAGTTCGTTAAATTAGCCGATTGTTTAGTTGCTTCCACCGCCGCGCTGCCCTGATACGGAAATTTTACAATTACACTGGATTTTTGTGAATAATTATAAATTTCTGAAAATTATATATCTACGAGTAGTTGGCACGACGCAAAGGCACAAGCGGAACCTTAGTGAAGAACAATGAAATAAATAAACTGTTTTTTTAATATACATATAAATATAATCTAATAAAAAAGTAAGATTGTCTTTAGCTTCTTGTACTGAAATAATTTTCAAATTAAAAGAGAAAATTAATATCAATCACAAAAATTCTCTTAACAACTCTGAATGATAGATTTTCAAAATATTCTGAAACAAAAATTATGTGAAAAAAGTCTTGTAGGTATGTGAGGCTATCCTTTTAAAATGACCGAGGCCAATATTGAGACAAGATATTCGGAGACGAGACCGAAGCTACAAATAATAACGCTATCCATAATCTGATAATGAACTTGCTTTGCCACGTTTCATAAGAAAATCGTCCAATCAATCTCATCGCAATACTAAATAGCAACCAGATGGTGTCTTATATAAAAAATGCATCATTACGGCAACGCTCGCTGTGTGCTGTTTAGGTGGCGTGCTCTTTCAGTCTGCAATGTTTGGAATTTTCACACCAGACGCATCACTGCCTGCATCTTTACTGTCGCTAAATGAAATTTATATTTTCTTATTTCTGTTTCTTTTATTAAGCATTTGGACATTTTTATTGCCCTAGTGTAAGAGCAAAGAACACGAAATTTATTTTTTACTGGTATTGTGTATCTTTCTAAATTTATATTAAAAAAATATATTAAAGATTTTTTAAGAGAGCCATCTTCAGGAATTTTATAAGCATGAAATATCAGAAAAGTTCAAATGTCTGTCTGATGTGCTGTTTTTTCCTGAAAAGGAGAATAATGTAGTGTTTTAGCGAATACGCCGGTTAAACATTTATTATGTAGGTAATCGAGGTTTAATAATTTATTAGAAATATTTAATATGACAGGTGATATTCAATGTGAGATTGTTTCCGACAAAATAATATCAACACTTCCACGAGACAAATAAAATATAGATATAGATAGATAGATCTTTATTAACGGACAATGGATAATCCATGTTAGTAAAAATGTAACAATCAACAAAGGTAAAGAAACACAATTAAATACAACGCAACAAAATAAAATCCTAAGGAGTTAACAGTTTTAGTTCTTTCTTAAAGCTAGACAGTGTACAATTAAATAAATTTAATTCGTAAGTATTTGCAAGAGAACATATTCTATCAATATAGGTACATACTTCATATTTTATGTTTATTTCTTTTTATGATACCATATTTCCTATGAAAAGTCAAACAATATTCTGTAAATAACTCAATAATGATTCTAAGGAAATATATTTACATCAAACTTATAGCCAAGAAATTATTACTTTTCGTTTCATTATAAAAATTTTATTATATGGAAAATTTTTAAGGTGTAGGTCATAGGAGATATGAATAAATGGGGTAAAAAACTCTGTACAAACAATTCAATAATCTTTAAATTAAACAAAAATCAAATTTCAACATCAAACAATGTGCTTGATGTTAACAATTTTTATCCCACGTCATTTTATGACCATATACATATAAAGAATATTTTTGCACGCAACCATGTGACTGGACACAATAACTAATAGAAAGAACAATATCCAACAAATAACCTAAAAAAGAGTCTAAAATAGAAATGTTCATCAAATACGAAAAATAAACAAAAAAGCATTTGTTTAGTTTTTGAAGCCTATTTCTTTGATAGAGTTTTGTACATTTCTTTCTATAGGTATATGTGAGCTTAAATTAATAAACTGATGTAATTTTTTAAAAACTGTAGCGACAAAATTAATTTTTTCACAACAAATTATTATTTAGCGACTAAAAAGCATTTGTTAGTTTATTTTCCAAAATTGCTTTGCCAAGTTTATGGACATATAAATATCCTCTTCTCAGATATTTTCCACAGCTGTGAAATATCATCAGGAAGCTTAAATTTCAGACGCGTGTCATCCACTGATATGCTCTGTTCACATTTCGAATTAAAAATAAATATTATTTTCACGACTGTATTATATTTGTACCGCTAATCAGACGGGGGTTGCTTTTCCAAAGTAATAATGGTACACCGACCTCGCCATACAAAAATATTATTTTAATTAAATTTTGTTTCGATTTTCCATGCAGTGACGGTATATGAAACTGCAGCAAAAATTTCCATTTAATATTGAGCAAATCAATTTCGATATTATCGACAGTTGCAATAATAAGTTAAATAGAAAAAGAATGCATTGGCCTGCTTAATGAATCTAACCTAAATATGATTTTATTATTAGATAGGAAAATGCGAGCCATCACGATTACTAAAATAACATTATACTTGGCCTACTTCAAACAAACTGAAACGAATTCCTCATTTTAATGGTTCTAATTGTTGCAATATTTGGAGGAGCCCATCATAATGTTTCAAAATTAATCAGTAGTAATATCACAAGAGCATAAAAAATAATCGATTATACTTCCGAGTCATTAGACGTATTCTGCGAAACACCACGAGAGCGTTAGCTCGAGTGGTGTTTTAAAGATATACGACGAGTGACGAGGTTAGTATAACGATTACTTTCGTTTGCTCGAGTGGTATTCGTTACGATTATATAAAGAATTAACAAACAAATTGTTTTTCTGACGTTTATTAATAAACATCAAAAAAATGTTATTATGACAAATTTCACATTGTATGAGGAGCGAATATACGAAAACGGTTATACCACGTCGTCAAGGGGTATATTCGCTTATCAATACATAGTAACAATGTAAAACTTGTAATTACTATTGGGTAAATTTATAATGAGTTATATAATCAGTAGTAATATCACAAGAGCATAGAAAATAATCGATTATACTTCCGAGTCACTAGACGTATTCTGCGAAACACCACGAGAGCGTAAGCTCGAGTGGTGTTTTAAGGATATACGTCGAGTGACGAGGTTAGTATAACGATTATTTTCGTTTGCTCGAGTGGTATTCGTTACGATTATATAAAGAATTGACAAACAAATTGTTTTTCTGACGTTTATTAATAAACATCAAAAAATGTTACTATGGCAAAATTCACATTGTTGGAGGAGCGAATGTACGAAAACGGTTATACCACGTCGTCAAGGGGTATATTCGCTTATCAATACATAGTAACTATGTAAAACTTGTAATAGCTATTGGCTAAATTTATGATGAGTTATATAATCGAAATTATACAAGCTAACTTAACTATTTTAGACGTTCTGATTGGTTGAAAATCATATGAAAAAAATAATCGATAGAAAATGTGAATTTTCAAAGTCAAATATGTGGCAATTATCTTGATTGCCTATTGGTTTTAAAACAAACACATATAATTGATTATAAGTTTACTTTTTATTTTCAACAGTTTATGTTTATGCTAAAGTGTTTACTGATTCTAGAAATTTATACGCGAAAATTAGTTGTTAAAAAAGAAGACGGATTATGCAAGCAGTGATTCAATTTGAGCTTCCCACAGCGGAACGTTCATTTATTACACAATGAAATTGAGAAAAATATTTAAAAAATATTGTGAGCACCTTCTATGTTTCTAAAAATAAATATTGTAAATATTACAAGGCAATTCTTGGCATAACACAAAACTAGACGTCTAGTCCTATGAGTATAGCCAATTTTTTTACTTTTTTCTTTTTTATTTACTTCGTAAATTTGTTTCTCGCTCATCAGAATCGAAATAGAAAGAGTTCTTCACATCACAGTAGATATATTTTTTGTCTGACTAACAAACCAACAATTCCTGCTAATTCAGGACAACGAAGCAGGAAGATATACAGTAATTAGGATAATCCTTTTACAAAACGAATTAAAAGTTTTAGTAACAGAAATTGAATGCATTTTTTGCTTTTACTACAACAAACAAGAGAACGTTTTAATTACTGTAGGACTAAATTGCTTTGACAAATGTACATATTATTAATATTGTGTATTAACATTTACTTTTATAATTTCACATTTTGGTGGATGCGCCGGTGTTTCTACCTATGACCCTTCAAAACATCTGATGACTTTCTTATACGATGCGATACACTTCTAATCTTTGGCAAATACTGAAGGGGTAGGTAGCCAATAATCACATGCTGTCGACATTCAATACGTTATTAATATAAAATCACATTTATTTATTTATAATTATTGTTTTCGGTACCATAGAAACCAGTAAAATACAAAAAAAAATAATGGTCCTTCTGTGATTCGAACCCCGGACCTTCAGTTTGGGAACCAAGCCCCTATGTCAATGGTCTATGTAAACTAGACTGTCTGATTCAGCGCGCACAATGAGAAATATGAGTGTTTTGGGATTGGGAATATGTACCTATCTCGTTTTTTGAAATTTTTTTAGCGGAATTTCAAAAAAAAGTTCAAACAAAGTATGTTTAAAATATAATTCTAAATCAATGTTAAAGAATAAAAAAATCTTGTATATTGTTCATTTTTCAAGATATTCCTAAAAAATCTTAAAATGTCTTCAGGTAAGTACCACTTGTGTTGGTGCTAGATGAAAAAGATTTAATGTGGCACCCACAATTTTGTTCAAAAGTCTTAAATATGAAATTTGAATCATTTCCTATAAGTTGTTTTTGAGTTATCGTGGATACAGACTTATAGCTACTTCGTATAAGAAAGTAAAAATTTACCCTCTTCAAATGCAAAGCCACCTATAATGATTGAAACCAAAAATAAAATTTAACTTGAGTAGTTTGGATCATTTTGATGATGAATAGACTTTAAATTATCAAAACCAAATAAAATATTCGATCACATGATTCAGTTAGGGTACTACACACAACCCGTTCTATTTGAAGGTTTACCCCAACAGTTATCATTAAATTTTAGGAGTAGGTATTATAAAAGTTAAATTGTGCATTTGTAACGTGGGAATTTGCTTTATGCTTTTGTAAATAATGAACCAACTGAAACATAGCAAAGGTTTTGTATCCAAAAGATTGGCAATTATTGTTAACTTATTTATTTAATTTAGTTAAGCACCTTTAATTATTTGTACTTAGTTTTTTTATTATTATTTGTTACAGTGTTTACTGCAGTGAATCTACTTGTGCTCAGTGTTTGTCAAGCTCATGTGGGAATCGGTAAGTGTTTAAAATTTATAATGTTTCTTTTTATCGTATCTATAGCATAATGATGATTTTTCTCAACAAAACATTCTAAGTATAATCATTATGTACTCGTATTATACGAAAGTAAATACAAATAATTAAAAACACAATATAGCAAAATAGTACTTACTTTATACTTGCGAAAGGAAATCGCGTTCAATATTTGTATATTTGATATTTTAACCATCATGCGTGTCTTTATCAATTCCTCAACTAATAAACCTGTATGAGTATGATGCATATCTAAGTATTAACTATTAAGTCATCAGATAAATTAAAGACGCCGCGCCAGTGTTCAATAGCATAGCATCCTATAGCCCAGTCTTTGTTAAAGCATCAGCCTCAGGTGCTTTCAAACTGTATTATCAGTGATGTAACAAATTTCAATTTTTGTTGTTCACTTTAACTATTTCCATCATAATGCTGGTTAATGACGTTACGTTACTAGTATTATTATTACATCAGTATAAAAGCATCATATATACTGGATTATATCTCTATTACTTCGAAGGTGTGCATAATATCTTCACACCCCAAAATGCCTTTAGCAAATTATTCTAAAGATTATTATCAATACTTTTGATCTGGCTGATGCTTATGAATAGCTACCTTTATACATTGTATGATGTAATATAGGCAAGTGTGTGAAGGGTTCATTGCCTTAAGTATAATACGAAGGGATAATCGCAAATTCGAGAAATGAAAAGTGATATATGTGGTTGTGGAAATTCAGGAGAACTAGAGGCGAGAGTTAATTAAACATCATCACATTTGGTATAAACGTGACATCTTGAAAGTGTTTTCTAAGTTGCAGTTTTTCCATAGAAATTCGAAATTTCGAGTCTATCTTTTTAGAAGTTTTACAGCTTATCATACAAATTCTAATAGCAGTATTATTTTAAAAAGGCACTGGATACTCGTCCGGTTACCGGACGATTTATTTAGAATTAGTCGTCCGGTGACTGACTTGTGGCTTGTGGGCAGGGGTAATCTCGGCAACCGGAATCATATTTATGGTACCGATTTATGCTATTATTTAAAAGAAAAAAAATCTATACATAACAACCTAACCTGGTCCGTGACTTATAACCGCTCCGAATAAACAACGCTTATACTTAAAATTAATAATTCCCCTAGGGAATCAAACCAACACCACTTGAATTACGATGCATATGCTCTAACCACTACACCACGGCGGCACAGAATACAATATCCAGAAGGATCTCTCAGTGTCGGCACCTTTGATGTAAAAATGCCCGATTTAGAATGGCAGCCATGTTCTTGGGGGCACGAAAAGAATGAGCTAAAGCGCAATGGCGTACCAGCTGAAGGTGGAAGCAAGCAAGTAGGAGATAGATGCGCACGCTAAATGCGCGAATTCTTTTTAAAGGGAAAGAAATCCTTCTGGATATTGTATTCTGTGACGGCGGCTTATACCTGTCATGGTATTTGTTCTGAACAGTGCAGACTCTAGTGACATGCGCAGTTCAAATTATTACCCGACGACTAATTCTAAATAAAACGTCCGGTAACCGGACTAGTATCCACTCCCTTTTAAAAATCACAATTGACTTTCTAATAATAAACTCTTGTCATTTGTTCGTATTTATACTAGTGGAAATGTTTACTAAAATAAAACGAAAATAAAGTAAGATACAATCTAATTAAACTTTGTTCTTTTGTCACACCTTCTAAAAGTAAATTTATTTGATTATTAACAAAAGCGCAGACATTTCTAATGAAATTAAAACACTTATAAAATCCAGAGTAATTAACGCAAAGATTCTTTCAAAAAGCAATTAAAATTTTCCATCACTTTTATGTACATGTATAAAGAAAATAAATTGAATGAGGCGAATAAAAAAAATATTTATTGCTTGCTGAGAGATATTGGGTTTTTCCCAAACATCCATTAAACTCAAACAGGAAAAGGAAATTACAATTTAAAGGAAAATTGTATTAAGAATGTGTGTCGCTCTGTTGTGGTAATGTTGAGAATCGACAGGAGGTGAAATGTAATTTTTACAAGAAACCTATTAAATTAAAATATTAAATATAAAACAAATTCAGATAGTTTTGATTTTTTAATTAAACAGTAATCATTGAAATTTGTTACAAGATACAATATAATAAAAAGTATTTTTAAGTACATATTATCTAAATTTTTAATTAAAATGTATTACATTTTTTTTAAGAAAGTGGAAATGTAGAATAAATAAAAATTGTCCATTATGATATTCTTTCTTTTTCAATTTCAATTACCTACAAACCTAAAGTGTTGTTATATTTCGATTAAATTGATATTTTATAACTGAACCATTAAAATCATAAGACAAGTGTCGTAAATAGACAAATTTTATCAGTTTTGTCCATACAACTATTAACTCGTATAATAATAATCATTTTATATCTTCCTTCTAACCAACTTTAAATATACATCATACTGATAGAACGTTCTGTATTCTTAATAATCAAGAAGTAAGCGTTTCTTCTTCAAGTACATATATTTAAATATATTTTATGACTTTTCACATTTCGCACAGCACATCGTCGAGATTTACCACAAAATGTATGGTTATTTTTTCTTTTGTTGAATAGACTTTGAACGTTTAAAAGCTTCGTGGGATTAGGGAAGCTTTAAAATCGGTCTTCCGATGGTAGAAAGGCCTCACGAAAAGTGTTCTAGGTAAAGCTTTCTTTTCTATATGCGACGCGCATTCTTTTATTTTACTTGTTATTCTGGTGCTTCCAAAGAAAATATTGCTTTTGTTAATAACGGTTATGTTTTTAATGAAATAATTCTCAGATTTAAGTGATGAGGGGGTCATGCCTTAGTTTTGTTCGAAAGTAGAATTATGTAATGGAAGTAAAATATTTAAAAAATATCTGATGTGCCCAGCACATGACTTTCTTATACATTGCCATTATACACTTTTAATCTTTGGAAAATACTGAACGGGTAGCCAATAATCACATGCAATCGACATTTAATACGTTATTAATATAAATTCACATTTATTAGTAGATATTGTTTTCGGTACCATAGAATCCAGTAAAATTAAAAAAAATACATGGTCCTTCTGGGATTCAAATCCGCGACCTTCCGTTTGGCAGCCAAGCCCCAAACTCACTAGTCTATCTACAAGTCGGATTCAACGCGCACTATGAAAAATATAAGTGTTTTATGAATATCTCATTTTTTTGACGGAATTTCAAAAAAAGTTCAAACAAAATTTGTTCAAAATTCAATTCTAAATCAATGTTAAAGAATAAAAAAATCTCATAAATTGTTTATTTTTCAAGATATTCCTAAAAAACCTAAAAAGGTCTTCAGATAAGTGTCACTTGTTTTGGTGCTAGATGACAAAACATTGAATGTGGCACCCACAAATATGTTCAAACTCTTAAATATGAAATTTGAAACAAATCCGATAACTCGTTTTTGAGTTATGGTGGATACAGACAGACAGACACACAAACAGACATCATGGCGAAAATGGTCAAAATGGATTCAGGGGCCCTCAAAACGTGTAAATCCATCAAAATCTCGAAGTCGAAAAAAATTACGATTACTATACCTACTTATCTACTTTCTTATTACTTCGTATAAGAAAGTAAAGATTGCATCAGACTTTTCATTATAACATAGAAGGTGTGTTATTATTATATTGTCTTTGATACTTATCTACCTTTTAATTACCACCTCCAATTATCTTATTAATATATATAATAAAAAAATTAATTGTATTATTTCCAGGTGACAGCAGACACAAAAGGGAACTAACAACGATGCTTCCTGAAATACCACAAGGGGACATGAACATAGACGGGCCACTAGTTCCGGTCACAGATCCCTGCTACCCATTTGTCAATGTCTCAAATAAACAGTTCTTTAGTCCCGGATATCCAGGTGAAACGTACACCAATAATACCGAATGCGTTGTCGTTCTTGAAGGTAAGTTTTCCAATATTTTTTTAGATCCTACCGACTTACTTTTTCAATTTTATGTGAACGAAACGAAACCAAAATGTTAATATAAATTGGATTTGGTTTGTTTGTCTAAGGGGAAGGGTTTTTAAGACTACGTACATACATAGCTCACTCAGGAAGCTTAAATATATGACATCAAAAAATACAAAGTTACGCCAAAGTTTCGAATTATTAGGTATTTGTTTCGAAATCCATTTAATGAACAAAGAAAATTTTTGTCCGGCTAAAAATTGAATCTGTTCCACAATGTATTGTAATCAACCATTTTATAAAATTTACAGCTTCACTTCAATTTCAGTTACTCTACCAAAATACGACTGTCAAACCATATCAAAATTTATATAATAAACAATCATTTTGAGGAATATAATACCTATGCACTACTATATCAATTTACTAGTTGGTTACAGACTAAAGCAAATAATAATAAACCAATCATGTACAGATGATGTTTAAAACATCGGTTCCTGTTATCGACATGCTTTATATTTATCTTTGATTAATAATTTTTGTTGTCAAAATATTTGCTTTATTAAACTTTAGGATAAATGGAAATCAAAAGGTATTAAAAAAACAAATAAGAAACGTAGTAAAAAATCATGTATAACATTTATGTTCCCTCCCAATGAAAGTTGAATAAATAGGTTCTGAAACTATATTCTACTTTTCATAACATTATTCTTAAATTTACTAGTGGAAAATTGGAAACTAAATTAGAAGATAACTTTCGTTTCTTTGATACATATGTTACTAGCGATCGTATAAACAACACATTTGCAGAGATTTTAAAAGTGCGCCTATGTACAATGTAGGTATTACTTATCAACTACTCTATATGCAAAATATATCCATAAAAGCAGTAGTTTCACGCTCTGGTGCCTCACAACGCCCCCATTCAAATGTTAAGCACCAATCGGTAATTTTCATATAAAACTCGTAAAAGCGTATCCTCACTTTAAATCACATGAGCAGTTTATAGTTCGTTAAAGATTAAAAACCAGAAAACTTTTAAAAGCGGATTAACGACAGTTTGGTAAACGGATGATTCATCTTTCAAAACTAATTTACTGTATGTGGCCTACTATAGCTTGTCTTGTAATAATAATAATTCCATTGAAATAATGTTCCATCCATGATGCACTTGGACAAAGCTGCTATTGTTCTACTCTGACTAATGCAACCATCTATATGTATATGCATATTTCTGATATCCTGTGTAACAGACAACCCAAAACAATGATAAACTCGATAGTCTAGTCAACAACAAAACATCCGGGGATGAAGTCAGTCATAAGAGTGATAACCACCTCAATTCGCATGAAAACATTGAAATCTCGTTGGCTATCCATCACAAATGTTGCTTGGTCATGCCAGAATGCACCTAACATTTGATAATTTTGCACTGAAACGCTGCACATTGTTGCAGCATAAACGATCTAGGGGTGTTGGGGTGATGGTCTTAACAAGTTGCAGTAAAGCGTACGGATTAAAATGCATAATGAAACGACACGAGCAAGTGTTGCTGTTATTTAGTTCGATATAAAAAGTTACACAACGCATAACGATTTTGTCAGCTATATCATTCTTTTTTAACAAAAATCATCTTATAGTAACTATTAGATATAATAAATACAAAATTACTCGATATAATAGTTATTTATTAAGGGCGTAAAGTGGCTTTTAAGGTCCGAAGCCTTATTTCAAGGAAAAGGTTGTATTGGGGCCTTAAAAGCAAGTTACGCCAGAAATACATACACTATTTTATGCACAGATCAAGTATTGATCTCAAATAATTAAATATGAGTAGATGTATCAAGCCACTTGAAGTACGTTACTACGAGTATAGTAACAGCAGTAAACAAAGGTATCCATTTGGACTTTTTTCATAAACTGTTTACTTCAGTTGTGTGATCCAGAATTGTTGATGGATTTTTCATCAGACGAAGAAAATGTGATGACTTGCAAAGCCGAAATTAATGAGCTGGCTGAGACGACAAGAAGTAGTGGTTTGATACCCGAAAAATCAGACTTTATTTACAATAAAACTTACAGTGACTAAATATCGGGTGTTCATTTAAATTTCACCTCTAGTTGGCGTTGAAGTGTCGTTTGAGAATGAAATTTCATTCATAAATGACGCTTCAACGCCAACTAGAGGTGAAATTTAAATGAACACCCGATAGTAAACAGCTCGGATTTTTAATTGAGGTTTTCTTATGGCCCAGCGAGCCATAAAGAGTCGTTTTTTTCAGGTGAGTCAGGTAATAATAACCTAATTATTATATATCTGTGTATAAAATATTCTTATTCAAATAATATAATTGTAATTGTATAAGACCTAAGGTAAAATATTGTAGATGCACATACAGAACGTAAAATCTTAATTAAGATAAGGCATAAACTAGATATACAATATAATTATGGTTAATAAACCGCTGCCTTAGAGCAGAACTTGCTTAAGGCTTAAGTCCGTTTTGTCAAAAATCGGGTTTTATTTTTTTAAACCCAAAAAGACCTATAAAAAAGCTATAGCTTTTTTATAGATGGGTACTAAACTAAACTACTAAACTAAACTATAGATTGTTTTAAAAATGATATTTTGAAAAAAGCACGACAAAAAAGTAATTGTAACATGTTTTCCAAATTATTTTCTACTCAAATTGAGTCTATCATTCTAAACACAATATGGATATAAACTTTAAAATAAATACATTTTTACATTCACACAATCAATAAAATTTATCTCCATTAAATTCTGTCCATTTTTCTTTTTTAAATATTCAAACCTTCATTCTTCTTTACGACCATTTTATACTACATATTATACGTTGAAACCTTTGCTGTGTTGTGTTTAAAGAGACACACAATTTATTTCAATTTCCCTTTTCCATAAATTTGTTGTGAGTCATAAATTTTGGCCCAATTTAAAATGCAAGCATAAAATCTTGCCCTTAATGGCAACCATTAAGGCGTGTAATGGTGTGCATTGAACCTGATGCATTTTTCTAATGACACTCATATATTTCTCTGGCATTTTTGCACTTAATGCAATTGTTTTGTAATTGAGTATTTAATGATGATAATTGATGAAGATATTGCAGGCGATAATTTAACACTAAAAAAGGTGAGATAATACCTGATGCATTATTCTTGTTTATTTCATAAATGTTTTAATACGTTGGCATGCATGGGTGGGTATTTTTTATTATTATTGGGGATAGAAAGTCCGTTAAATGGACAAAATATACTGCAGATTTGTCGAGAAATCAGTCAAATTACTACAATAATCTTGCAATCTTAAAAGACATGTGTAAAGTTGTAAATTTGGCGAAGGTGTCGGGAGTAAACAGTACCTACATTTATATGTTATTTTAATCTTTCCCTAAAATTATCTTTCAAATGAAAACCAATTCATTACAACTTTATTTTTATTAAATTCAAATTTAAATTATTTTATTAATTTACCCCACATTGACAGTGGACATCTAGCGTATTATTGCTTTTCCATTAGTGGATTAGGTATAGGTATACATATAAAAGTTCATTTTGAACATACAAAGCCTACAACAGAGATATTACTATCGATTAAATCATTATAAGATAAACCAATTCTATCTAAATTCATTAATAGGAAATTCCATTGTATCAACTTTGCTATGCTGTTCAGTTCACATGTGTTTCACATTTGCATCACTTTCGATTAATGACAATAGTTAACACCTCTACAAATACACATCAGTTTAACAAATAATGTTAATTTATTATCTTGGCAATTAAATACATTCATCTATTATTGAAGACGGGAATTCATCTTAATCTACTAATCTACATCTAATGCGGGTCTTGAATAGCCGCCTGGATGCTGGTATTATCACTCGCCGTCCAAAAGGGTTTATTTCCATCGCTTTATATAATCACTTTCCCTTTTTGGTTACAAAGAAATCCACGCCATCATCAGGGTAGAATCCAATAAATCCGATACGAAAAATGTAAAACATTTCATTATTTGTTTTGTTTCTGTTTCGCTAGGTGTAAATTAATGTAAAGATGTCTAATTTCAAAGTCTCATTGTAGCAACGAATGCGGTATCGACGAAATTTTCCGAGATGAATGAAATGTTTTAATAGAATTTGAACTGAAATGAATTAAGAACCGAACGAGCGAAATATGGAATTGTATGAAAAACAAAGATGATAAAAGTATGCTCCAGGGGCGCGGTTGTTATTAATTATTGCAGGAAAATTACTCGTGAAATATTAAAATTTTTCGCAATATTTCATAGTTCTTATTGAGTTTAAATTGGTTCCGTTTAATAAATTTCGTATCTCAGAATAGATTAATGAAAGTTTAATAAACAGATTTATTAAAACAAAAAGAATGGCATAATTTCTGTGAAATATTTATTTCTGCAGAAGTGGGATTTAATTTAAATTTTAATTAAAACACAATGTTTAAATCGCAACTATTATTACCTATATCAAAATATATTTTTTATTCGATTGTACTATAAAACCGTATTTTTCGGTTCGAAAATGCGAACGAAAACGTCACCTTTCGTATAAAACAATTGACTGCGTTTTTTCGTCCTAGTCCGAAAAATTTTCCAGACTCGGCTTCGCCTCGTCCAGAAATAGCGATTCTTCCCAAAGAACTTGATTTTAGGTACTTGTTACAAAAAAAACCTTATAACATAAAATACTATTATAAAAAATCTAAATATAATAGTAGTTTAATAAACAAGAGTGTTAATAAGAGCGATTAATAATCGAAACGATTTTAACGCGTGAGCGCAGCGAGCGCGTTAATGAGTCGAGATTATTAATCGCCGATTAACACTCATGTTGATTACAATATTTTTTTGTCGATCGCTCTTTATTAGAATGAAAATAATCTAATTTTGTTCCATGGCAAAATCCAAATTCTGACATAATAACAAAAAGTCAAAATACCACTGACATAATTAATTAATTTCGGCAGGTGTCAGTTCCAAATGCATGTTTCAATAATATAATATATTGTTGGTTACCTAGCAAATCTCATAATCTCAACAATGTTTTTAATGTGCATGTATGCATTAAACTGAGTTATTAATACACTCCTTTTATTACATTAACTAGATCTTTAATAAACGATCGACAAAAAAATACTTTTTTCCCATACCTACACTAAAATGGCTACTTTATTTGAATGAAATGGAGGTACAAAGTCGTCTTTTTAGGGTAGTCGTGGAAAATAAGGAGTGGGGGTAACATTGCCCCATTGGATAGCCATTCCTTTACTGATATGCAGGAGTTATTCGTGTTTGTTTATGCGTTGTCAAGGTGATTTGCTCACCGCACAGTGTCAAGCAAAATGTCAGTGTTATGTTGTTTTAATTTGTTCGCGCGTTTCACGCAAAAGAAATGGCCATTTTCTTAAAGGTATGAGAAAAAATAGAGTATGCTACACGGTAGGAATTGATTCTACCTTGTGTTCTTGCGCCCTCGCTTCGCTTTGGCGCAATTTTCACACTCGTCAGAATCTCTCAATTTCAACCTTGTTGCATAAACTACTATTAACCTTTTGGTGTACCTAGGATAGAATTATTAATAAAATTTAGTATTACTGGTAAAGTTCACTGTATATTTTACATTTAAAACATAAATAAAAGATATACTAAATCAATGATATTTGTATTGAATACATGAAAAATTATTCAACTATAAAATATATAATTCATATTTTAATTTGTTCAATCGTCAAAAACATTTTTTTGGGAAAAACGATTACGAATCATTTATATGCAATATAAAATAAACAGATTTGTGTATCGATTTTAATTTTGACTATTTTAAAAAAAATACAATTAATATGCTTGTACCTAACTATTGGAGTTATTCTCTATTGAAAATGTTATATAACATTCTGTAAAATCTCTGTAATTTGACATTTCAACAATTTTTATATTGTTTATATGTCAAATTACATATATGTATGTAGATTTATTACAGAATGTTATCTAATTTTTTCGATACAGAATAACACCATATATTATACATAGCTACTTGAAATATGTTTTAATAACCCTTTAATGATTAGAAATTTATAATATTTTATAAAATTCACATTTTACTTTCTTATACAAAGTAATAAGGAAGTATAGTAATCGTGATTTTTTTCGACTTTGACATGTTGATAGATTTACACGTTTTGAGGGCCCCTGAATCCATTTTAACTACTTTCGCCATGATATCTATTTGTATCCACGATAACTCAAAAACGACTTATCGGAATTAATTCAAATTTCATATTTTTTAAGAGTTTAAATAAAAATGTGGATGCCACATTAAAAATGTTTTTCATCTAACATAATAAGTGGTACTTACCTGAAAACATTTATGTTTTTTAAAATTGTCTTAAAAAGGAAACAATTTAGGAGATTTTATTCTTTAACTTTAGTTTATAATTATATTTTGAACATATTTTGTTATAACATATTTTTGAAATTCCATCAAGATAAAATTCAAAAAAGCGAGAAATGCTTCGAGCACTTATATTTCTCATTGTGTGCATTAAGTCAGAAGGCCTAGAGAGAGTATTGGCATAAGGGGTTGGTTCCTAATCTGAAAGTCTTGCGTTAAAATCTCAGCAAGATCATTATTTTTTTGCTTACCTTCTATGGTACTGATACCAAGTTAATAATAATAAATAAATAAGTAAATGATAAAAGTATTGCCACTGAATTTTTTTCGGATCCTTTTTCAGTACATCGCAATATTTCAGAGTTGATACGAAGTATAAAAAATTAATTTAAAAATAAATTGAATAACAAAATTATCAATAAAAAAATATTTTGCTTTATAATCATCTGTTATTTCATGTTTTTTACAATAAAATATTTAATTTTACCAGACTTGTAGGGGACAATGAGGCACATCAGTTAAAGGTAAAGACTTCGTACAAGAAATATTGTATTATGTATTTGTATAGCCTCGCGTTTTACATTAGCATAGAATCTACGTGCGAATATTAAAAGCAACACAAACTATATACTACATTTACAGGAAATAATCACGGAAAAAGAAGGAAACAAACAAAAATAATGTTTTGAATTTCCTAGCGGCAACTGTATGAAAAACATAAAAAAGTAATCATGATTATTGGTTTGCGTTTTATTCAACAAATAGTGCATTTTGCAATCACTTCATATTTTATTTTCTATAAAAAGCAATTTGTTCGATGATGATGATGTACGTACTTTTTCTTATTGTATTTCTTGAAATTTGTTATTCTACTATACATTATAAGACCGACATAATTTTTTTATTTTTCATAACATCAAACAAAACGTACATCAGTTCACAGGTGCATGCCATCACCAGCAAAAGTTTTAATCTCCAGCAAAACAGTTGGTTGATATTCATTAAAGTCCCGTTTGCAAGTTGCTAGACTTGCGGTTCACCTGTTTACAACTCAAGATAACATACTATAAAGCAGTTTATTATGTTCCCATATTACACTCTCAGCAAGTTGAAAATAGTTATTAATTTTCGTTAATAACAATTACACACTGTAACTTGTTCTTAATAACTCAGATTAATAACAAGTTGTAAGTATGATGAAAGTGGTGATTTAAGGAGTAATAAAACTTATCGAAATTACTATTATAACGAGAAAACAATATAAGAGACGTAATTGGGAAAAAAACATTTCTAAGCGACCTACACAATTTCAATATTTTTTGAGAAAGTTAAAGAAAAGCAGAAGCATAAATATTGCTACATTTATTTGCAAGAGCTAATTACCATACACACATATTAATTATTATATTTGAAATGAGTTATTTATAAATTGACTTTTACATGAGAATGAAAAAACCGGCGCATTCGCCATAATTTATAAAGAGAGAAAGTTACTCATCATAATAATTGCACACTTCGCATGAAATGCTATTTTGATATACATATAATAGACAGATGCTGAGATAACATTTTTGTACTTTGGCTTAATCTAAACGATTCGCATTTTACACGAAATGAAATATATAGATGAGGCGTTTCGTTCGTTTCAATATTAAAATTCCACAGATTAACTCGTGGCTAGTCTCCGGTTAAAACTTAGTCTTTCAGCCTTTGCCGGAAATCGAATAGGTTCGCAGTCAGCATATTAACTGACCAAACTGCAAACTAAGTGCATTACAGTTTAGTCCAAAAACGTATATAGGTACGTGGAAAGCACATACATGCATTTCAATATATGGTGCAAACCCGAGAGAAATGATAATATGAGTATACCTACAGCTTTTAATCATTATTTACCCTAGAGTTAAACTGATTTTAGTTTATGAAACCTCATTATTATTTAATTGATAGGGACGTTTATTTCGCGCCTTCAATATTTGTAGTCATGTTGAAATTTCAAATGGAATTTCGGTTAGTCTAATATACACATTGCATTTGCATGTTCTAAATTCAAATCCAAAACTAATCGAAAATCTTTATCAGTCCATATAAGTAAGTATAGTTAAAAGTTTTCCCTTTGTTTCTAGATGTTACACGCAAGTTCTAAATCGAATCGTTTTCCAACTGCTTTCTTGACTCTTTTTTCGATTTTGCAAATTATTTCTTTTATTATCATTAGTGAACTATTTCTATTTTATTTAACCTCAAACCATTGTGAAGTGAATCATGATAACTACACATACACATCATATTTTGAATCATTACGTTATGTGTTTGAATTGAAAAGTAAATAGATGGAATATTTACTAATAATCTGTACAAAAATCTTCAATACAATTTGTCCTCACAGTATGTAGCTTTTTCTGAGTTATTGTTATAATTTTAGCGTTATCAATTATTTAACAGCGAATAACAGTAGGACACCTAAGTTAGTAAAGGATGTTTTTAATTAAGCAGGCGGGCGCGCGCGAGCTCGTCCTAAATTAAAAATCCCTGGTTAAACAGCATATCTTTCAACATGAACCCAACACGTTGGTCATGTGTTAAATCGGAGTCTGGGGATTTTTGGCATGGAATATAATTTTAAAGTCCCGCATTAAACCCCTCCACCACTCACTCTCTTTTGCAATGGTCCTATTCCTATGTCTCACTCCCCCTTTTGTCATCATGCTGAACGTAACGCAAACTACATTGCTAATAAAAGAATCCTCCTCTGAAATATGAGATGAAAGAGACATTAATATTAACGCTAGAGTTAACGTATAACCTACAAATTGTGCTGAATCTGCTTTCACCGCGTTTCGTATTTCTGTTCTATTGCCGTGGCGATTCAGGAAAAAAGTTCAAGTTCTATTGTACAATTATATCTACGGACACGTTCCAAAAGTCTATACCGGAGTTACTTGAGAATTTCGTGATCAAACAAGTTGCCTATACTGCTCAAAAATTAGTTACTCATATTTAGATGGGTTATACCACAGAATACAATATCCAGAAGGATCTCTTTCCCTTTATAAAGAGTTCGCGCATTTAATGTGCGCATCTATCTCCCACTTGCTTGCTCCTACATTCAGCTAGTACGCCATTGCGCTTTAGTTCAATGTTTTCGTGCCCCCAAGAAGATGACTGCCATTCTAAATCGGGCATTTTTACATCAAAGCTGCCGACACCTATGAAAATAATGTAATTTTTGATGTCATTCGATGCGCACTGATACCAAAATATTTTCTCTAGGCCGAATTGGCGAGCAGGAATTCACAATAATGTTAAAAACAATGTTAAATCCCTATGTTCATATGTTTGAAAACGGGCACACCTTATAAAATGCATAGGTACAGTGGGCCCAGTGGTAAGTCGCCGATGCTATGCACAGAAAATGACAGAAGCAGGAAACTGTTTTACCACTCTAGTACAATCGGAGGAAGCAATTTCCGTAAAACGCGAAGCGCAGAGTGAGTTTAAATGAAAATACCACTGAACTGATATTAAATAGTATATATTAAGTAATCGGTTTGTTTATCATTAAAAACGAGGAATGTAGGTAAATATGTACGTAAAAATACCTATATGCAAAAATTTTATTAAAAAATGCCCAAAAAAAATTTCTCTCCACATTGTACCAATGTTTTTGAGGCAAAATACGCATGTTCTACATAGTGGCGAAGGTGGGGAAAAAGGATGCGCGCACAATGGGATCGGCGACTTAGCACTGAGCCCACTGTACTTGCTGATTTGTATAAATAAAATATAACAAATCCAGTGTGCTGTTTTTGTTCTATATACGTAATACAAAACTGATGCAAATTTATGGACAAATAAAACATACTCGTATAGCAGGCCAAGAGTTCTGATGGAACTGCTTGTCTTCTTGGAATCCCAATATCACATAACATTTGAATTGGACTTTTTGATGCTAATGCTTTTTTCGCCAACTTTTCCAAATTACGGCTATTAATAATTCCAAAACAACAGCATTTTAAACCTATTATTTACAAATTTAAAAATAAACATTTTTGTACCTTTTTTATTGTCTCCACATAAGTATTGCAATTTTCATACATTATTTCACAACTGTCCCGACACTAAAACACATATACCAAAGTATTTATGCATTTTCTTTGCATACCCACTACACTAATTTTGAACAATTTTTCTATGAATCAACAGGTAAATCAACTGAAACGACGCGACGCTAAAGAAACACGATTGTTGATTCCAAACAACTTTCATGACAACTGTTGCTAAGGTTTTATCCAAGGATCACTTGATCACCAACAGATAATGATTGTGTAAGAAATTTATAATATGTACCTAAATTATTATAGCGGGTGTTCATTTGAATGTCATCAAATTGGCTTTGATCTTTGTCGCTATCTTTGTCTAACCAACTTAATTTACGATATTGTTGTCTTTTAAAAAATAAAGTCAAAACCAATTTGATGACTTTTTTAAATGAACACCCGATATTAGGTACAATTAAATACAGGTGTAACAATCAGAAAAGATATTTGATTTATTGTCGTAAGAGAATATCTCTACCGGGGAACAATATCTCCATACCTCCCCTCCCTTGGCTAGAAACTTGAAAATATGTTTGCACTAAAATCGATGACCATAGTACCTACTTTTGTGCCTGCGTAGATATTAGGTAACTATTTATATTTATTCTACATACTATATTAATTCCTATGGGTTGTTTATCATAAGTTTCCAAATAAACCAATTACTTGGTATAACAACCCAATAAACAAACAACAATAATATTATTATGGTTTACAAAAATATATGATATGAAAGTTGAAGGCAAATTATGTTGATACACCATCGCCCCCTAAATGAAATGAAACACCACAGCAAGCATATTATTTAACCAACAACAAAATTAGAAACAATATAACAGAAACTCACAGACGTGGTTAATTAGTTAAAATCAACGTACGCAATCTAATAGCTGTGCCTTTCCAGTAGCGTATACTAACATTTCGATCTGCTTGTGTGTTCCTTATCTTATTCTTGCTATCAGCTCTCGGCTTTCCCCTGGAATTCTCACCATCTCTACATGCTTTGTGTCAGGCAAAACCTCTGGAGAATGCGTTCCTGCTGTAATTCGCAGGAACCTTTTAATCACCTTTCTACTATTAAGTCACACTCTATGGACGGCTTAATTAATGATATGTATTGTCTGAAAATTTACTGATTAAGTATTCGGTTCCCGTATTCGCATTGAGGAGGTGAATGCTATTCTGCATATTTAATCGTATGCATTTAGAGATACGAGTTTCGCGTATAGTAATAATCTAAGAGTATAAGTAGTATTATTAAATCTGATGCACATGTACTCCAGTAAAATTAGTATACATTGATATGAGTAAGTAGGTGATATTAATCTACATTCTACAGGTATTTACTTAATAATTATAAAACGGAGTGCACAGTTCACTAGATATACATTTCATAATAAGGTTTATTTTGAACATTCGATAACATGAAAAATACTAAAATAATGACATAAACCTTGAACTATTTGAGTATCGACTACGACATTAAGTATTTCAGTCAAGGAACCGGATTTGTAACCTAAATTATACAAGACGTTCGAAAGTACACTTTCAGACGATTTTTATGCTTAGCGATAAATTTTATTTGATATCCTTTGGGAAAAGTTTTAGAGAAAATTCTAAATACCAATAGAAATCCCCAATGTGCGATAGTGTTGAATTTGGTATTTTACATCAGCAAACATTTACAAATGAAAGCTGGTTATTATATTTCAGATTTTATAACCTCTAGTTGTTTCACCACAATAACACAAGAAATAAAAAACAAAAATAAATTGTTGAAAACGTTTGGTGACACTTATATTGCCCTGTTTCTATCGACTTTTCCTCCTCCGGTTCATCTTAGTTATATAAGTATGAAGGAACAATCCACATCAGTCGAGTCTGCAGTTTTCCAACGGTTGGAAAATTGACATAGGGATAAGATCGTGATCTTTTTTAATACATCTTATGTTTCTGAAGGCAATGAAGCGCGTCAGTAGTGCTGTCGGGCAGTTCCGTTTTCTAAAAAGGGATTTCTATGACCTGATCACCAATCGGCCTTACTTGTTATCCGGCCACGAGAAATGTTGGACTGCGGTTTCCTCTCCACTCACTGAATGTGCTTCCACAAACCAACTTTTATATTATTGCTATAAAAAAATCTACCTACTGCGCTGTTATTGATTTTAGACCTTTGGAGAAATGGATGGACGGACGAGTAGCAATAATAATTATTGTGAAAATCGGCGCTCTTGAACAAATTACTGTACAAGTTAGTATAAAGTGAGTGCTGTTAGGAGAGGGGAATCCTCCGCCAGTCCTATAAACTAAAGTTACAAAGTATAATTCATTTTGCCATCATTGACTTTGAATTCGTACCATAAAATTAAATATACTCACTTTATATGACTACTTCAAATTGCATCCAACTAAAAGTAGGAGAGAGAGAGCTATTCAATTTCAAAGTACCAAATTACGTTTTGACTGCCAGCAACTTGTTTGCTATACGAGTATAGGAGTAGTAATTTTGCTCTGACGAAAGTATATGTAAATTTTACTTATATTGCTTATTAGGTAAATGTACTGATTTAATTGCATATTCACAGTGTGACAGTTTCACAACTTCAATTAGGATGGTTTACATTGTTACACAGTGTAGCAAATGCCTTTTGCTCAAGAATACAGAGAGAAATTTTATTTATTACATAATTCGAGGGATTAGTTAGTTTTTAAAAGACATGTCATCTATAATGATATGAAAGAAATATTGATATTTTCTGCTCTGAAATTTTCAAATTTACTTTAAAAAAAGTTCAATTATGTATAAAACAGACAAACAAGTTAACCAATATATCAATGTTGTAAGTTGAATATTTTCATTCTCAGGGGTATAGATAAGAGTAGCATGAAATAAACATGTTGGCTATATCTAAAACTTATTGTTTCGGAGTAGCTGCTAAAACTAGAAAAAAGTGTTGAACTTCTACTGAGATATAAAACACGATAAAAGTATCAAATAATTACGGAAATTATTTATTGGCATGAGAAATGTTTTTCGAATACTTATCTATGTACTTACTAAAAATAACTGTATTTCTTGAAAACATCTTTTGTCACGAATTGATCCACGAAAAACATCTCTTGAGTCTGTTGTAAATAATATCAAGGCCAAACCTTATTTATTCTAAAACTATCTCAACGATGAAAATAATGGAATTTAATCTTAAATAATGCAAGTTAGTTTTTTTGTACGTCTTGTTAGAAGTGCGCTGTTAAAATTTAATCCACTATAAAGGTAAGGTTAGAAGTTAAGTCTGCAATATGATTAAAGCACTAAAGGAAGTGATGACTTGAAAATTAAATGGATTATATCTAAAAAGCTCACGATACACCTTGATAAAAAACGGAGGCTATTATCGATTAGAATAATAGAAAGCATTTTTAAGTAAAAGCAATTTAATAAATTCTGCTTTTAGAGTATTAAAAATCGACGAAATTTTCTCTCCTGCACAGATGACTTGGCAAAGACATCAAAAAAGCGCTACGATCATTTCTTATTTAAAATGCATTAAAAAAATAATCGAACGTTTGTTCGAAGAAGACTTGGAAATTTATTTCAAATATTGTGTACTGAAACAAAGTTAAATTTTGTTAATTTTGTTGCACCAAAAAAATGCACTGAATGATTTAAGTTATGCGAGAACTTCAATAATTTATTTATCAGGAGCGTGGCGCGGTCACATAGACAGAGGAATGCTCAACCAATAAATGCCTAGCAACTAGGGGAATATAAATTCAAAGGGAACGAGAATGGTAAAGCTGTCAGGACAAGTTTGATGCGGTTTACGAAAGAACTTCCTACTATTTAGTCTTAAAATATATTAACCTCTAACACAGCTAATATTACTGCCTGAAACTTTCATAACTGAATGTAACAGGGAAACCAGGAAAGTTTTCGGAGAGAAAATTGCTAATTTAAATAGTTCAAAAACAAACAAAATATTTTAAGCCGTGATGATACAACACCACATCCCCTAAACAGTAGCTCCATCTTAATACATGCATTTTCAGGCAATTACTTAAAGATTAACAATCACCCCTCTGTTTTATTTTTAATCAAAGATCAATTTCGAACAGTTCAACACCAGAGAGCGATAACATTTGTTTTTATATTAATATGGCACAGCATCTCTTCAAACAGCTGTCAAAACGTCAGTTGAAATTAGTTTCATATTTTGTGGGGGGATTTGATACTTTATTTTTCTTTCGACTTGTTTTTCCCCAGAGACTTATCACAGTGTAGTGAGTGAAATTTTGTTGCCTCTACAAGCGCTCAATCAAAAAATATCAAAGTAACCATCACGAATTGTGATCTACAATTTCCCTTTAATATACGATAATTCACACCAAATATTCATCGATTTTTGTTTTGTTTTTTGTGTTTTAACTTGTGCTGTAACTATTATAGCTAAATATATATAATAATGGAAATATTTCCGATACAAAGTTGAACATAATATACAATCCACATGAAATGATTGCAGTTGGAAAGAGTTTCTTAAGTAAAATGAGAAAACGAACGTTATACGAAAGCGGCAAAGCATTCAGCTGATATATCCAAGTGATCTAAAGTTGCTAGTTTATAAGGTCTTTACACTAGGGGAAGAAGTTGACCAAGTGTCTTCTCAATTTGCCTTCAAACTTAATATTGGAGCTCTCTTGGGGAATAGCCAGAGATGCAAAAGGAGCCGAACCCAAACAAAAGTACAATGTAGAAGAATTCCAAGATATCTAAAAGGTTGCAAAGTCAAAAAAATTAGAGTAGAATGCGAATGTTATCATTTAATATTAAATAGGTAGTGTTCAAAATTTTTGCTTATTATAAGTAAACTTTTTCAATCATATGACTATTTTAAAATAAAGAGAAAAATACATTATGTTGTAAAGCAGATATTTCTATGAAACTCTAATTTCTCCTCCCTAGGCACTCGAGTTATTCAAGGTAAAGAGTATTAGAATACAGTCGGTTGGCCATTCAGAAATAATTCCTTTAAGATATACTAGTATTCAATTTAAAATCAGAGGAAGCTTGTTTGTCATCCAAGATTTCATTATTCGTGTGATGTGATCCAGAAAAATTTCCAATGCAATTGAAATTCCAAATCACAGAAACTATTTTTATGCATAATGTAAAGGGAAAATTATTCTCAGTCAAGCAGACAGAAATGGATCAACGAATTGAGCGGTAAAATCTAATAAATTGTTTGTACAATTATGCGTTATAAGAAGCGAAAGTTCAGTATAGAGATGATTTAAAGACGTTTTATTTAATATCTGAAAACATAGTTTCTACCTAGCAAAGTGTTATGTAACAAAATTAAACAGTAAATCGTGTAATAGCGTCTGAAAGTTATTTGCATTTTAGTAGAACAAATCGACTTGTATAAATGTTTGCTTTGAAATCCAATTTACCACTGTCTTGAACTTAGCAAATGATACGTTTTTTATTTAACTTCAATTACGTATCTCGGTTGGATGTGCGGCTTATAAATGAAGAGAGGGACACATTTATTTACCTTTTATAAACGATACTATCATTTGAAAGTCTTTTTGGTTGCTTTGGGGGATAATCACATGAATATTTTTACGTAATTATTTACCTAAATTGAAGTATATCAACTAAAACACAAGAAATAAAAATTTTCTAAATAACTACAACAGTTCTGTGTCTGTAACCACGACTTATGCTGTGGATTTTATTTTTCACTTTATGCAAGTATAGAAAATACTTAAAATTTTCAGAGTGCTTTGTAATCTCTACTCAACTTTGTACAAAAGCTTTGTGTAATATAAAGTACAGAATACCAAGTATTATATTTATATTGTTGTAGTAGGTGCTACTACCTACTACCTGAAGAACTTTAGAAAAATTCTTTGTCTTTCTTTGAAATTATAAAAAATTCCGATATACATCATGAGTTTTGATTCCTTTAAATGATACCTGTAGTAATTTTAAATATAGAATTTTAATATGACTAGTATATTGACTACATTACATGTTACGAAATAATTAGATCAATGTTTGTCCAATTCATTATGGAAATTAATGCATTAATGATTTTTAGTCATAACGAAATTCTAAAATGCAAACCTATTTATTATACGATATTGAAAATAATGTCCAAACAAAATCACATTCTACATGTTTCACTGAATCAAAATTACAAATATTAATTTACATTATTTATGAAAAAGTATGCGTCATATGTAGGTACCTAATGTAAATCACACAGGTTCAAATTTTTTCGGTTTTTTCTCCAACAAACAAATAAAATTCAACATCTGCAGACTGATAGATCGAGGACACACGCAGCACAGATAGTAAAAAAAAGACCTCCCCAAATAGCGAATAACTTTCACCCCCATAACAATAAACTTTGTTTTGTTTCAGCCCCCGTAGGAGACCTGATAAAACTAGATTTCCGTGACTGGTTTGCAATAGAGCCAAGTCCGGACTGTAAAAACGACTTCCTGGAGGTGAGAGATGGGCCACACGGTTATAACACACCCTTGGACAATCCTTTTTGTGGATTTGAATTCCCACCGATGCTTACATCTTCCGACAGGCACCTGTGGATCCATTTTAGATCTGACGAAAATATTGAATATAGAGGCTTCAAGGCGGTCTTTGAGTATATTAAGCGACCTCCTTCGTGTAAGTGTTTCGCTTTGTGTTTGTGTGAATGCTTCATTGCACCTTTTACGTATTGGTATTTACAGGAAATATCCTAAAATTGAATGCTAGATACATGATACAAATAAAACTACAATTTTTATTGCTTACAAAACGTGATGTTTTATCAACTACCCTTGATAAAAAATCAGATCTAGTTCTCTAGTTGATTTTAACAGGAATTTAATATCCGATGAAAGCAGATGATGTTAACTTATTACATTTAAAGCGATTGTGCCATCAACCAGCACACACAGATTATACTATTAAACTTTCTGAAATGAACCATAAAAAATAACTAAAAGATTCTAATGAAAAGTTTTGCGCAGAGTTATATTCACGAAGCTGGCGTTATAAGGAAACAAGTTTTGCGAACTTTCCTACTCTCATAATGAGCATTTTTTTATCTCTTTTATACTAATATTACAAAACGTACAGAAGATCCGCGAGATAAACCAAGCAAATTCAATTATCATCATAAAAACTAGTTAAAAGTTTAGTTTCCGTTTGGGAATCATTTCAAAGAAAATAATACTAAAACAAGAACGAGTTTTCAAAAAAAAAACTTTTATTTTGTATTTAAGTACATTAACAAACCAATTATCAGCATCACATTCGAAAACTGGATGCTTTTGTACCTAAATATACTAAAAAGATTTTTGACAAGAGGGCACTCTACGTGCTTGGCAAAAAAATATTTTATTGATGATACGATTTGTAAAGCACACTTTCGATAGGACATGTAACATATACCTACCATTACTAACACCCCTACAAAAAGTTACAAGTTATAGATTGCCACAATATTTCATAAAGTACGTGAAGGTATCTAAACTTGTATCTTTTTTTATTAGTTAGAAATATTTTTTACATTTATTATAAACTAACTTTTGTCATTATCGCCATGTAATTGCAAATTTCAAGGTTTTTGTTCCTTTATCTATTCATATTCGTAATTTGTAAATAAAATTTGTTGTTAATATAGTTCACCATTATTTCCATAATAATCTAAAAAATGTGTTGTTTTGTGTGGTATTACTATTGAAATTTTGTAGAATACCTAGTACAATACACATATGTGTCCAAACATCATTCAATTACAAAACGTATATGTAACTAATGTTCAAAATCAATCAGGTTGACAGGAGCATCTGTTTATTATCCAAGCATTTAGTACACCATTTAACTAGAATTAATTGATATTGTATTATATGTCGATTAATAACATTCCCTTGGACTAAATCCTGCCTATAAAATATAAATATTTTACATTCTGTATTGTGCTATAATATGAAACATTTTTAACCGATAGCGTTATTCGCAGTTAATGAACATTTTATTTTCAGTCTCATTACTCGGAAACGTTTAATATTGAGTGTTTCAACTGCAAACAAACTCGTATTTACAGACAAGACCAATTCCAAATAAAAAAAGTTGTGCACTTCAAATAAAATAATGCCATCCAAAAAATTGAAATACACTTTATGCTGCAGTAGGCATAATATGCAAATAATATGCATATTATAAATCTGATTTCATTGTTGGTTTTCCGTTTGATTTTAACGTACTCCATAATAATTATTTATTATTTATGATTATTAATAATGGTAGAAAATTAAAATAGGTAGCTGATGTAATTATGTTGTGTTTATTATATAAATAATAAACAATTGAGCATGATTTAATTATAATTTGGACATTATACCTATAGTCATTCAATATACATTTTTTCTTCAAACGTCATTTAAGTGTGACATTAACCTGCTGTACTGATTATGTTTAAGTGTCACTTTATTGCCGGCGACAGGTAAAGTTCTATTTTATCTGTTGCTGGTCATAAGTCAAATTAATTGTCAAAATTTATTTATTAAAATTTCAATTAATAATTATACAATTTAATGAATTGTTTGCGTTTGAAGAAAAAATAGCATATTTTATTCGGAGCTTAAGTCGCTTTATGTGCTTCGGCTGCTTTTATCTGACTCACTTCGTTCGTCAGTCAAACACCAACCTCTGCACATAGAGCATCATTTAAGCTCCTCATAAAATAATATACTATTTTCTTACCGAATTTATAATATAAATGCCGCAAGTTTCATTAATTACAAACTATAACAACACAAAAATCAAATTTATTGTATTGCAGGGACAATTTAAGTTAAAAACGTATAAAAAATATTCTATCATTTAAACGGGCGGTAGTATATTACAGTTTTGGTCAGTATGAAAATACAAGTTGTACTTATCTTCAATAACATTTTGGGCGATAAAATATGAGCCGAGAAATGAGTAGTAAAAAAATGGAAATGAGGAGTAACATATCTTGAGATGAGTAAAATGAGTAAAAGTAACTTGAATAAATGAAAATCGAATTGGAAAATAAAATGAATAAATGGGCAGTAATGCGTGAGCAGTTACTAAATCAGAAGACCGAGAACTGTAGAACTATTTATCTCTAACTGCCCATTTAATCATTTTACCGCTCAAATAATTATTACACAGAAGATTTATTTAATCTACCGTTTGAGTCAGTTTTGTACTGCTACTAGTGCTACTGTAGAATTAAATAACTAATCAATTTCTTTTATATTACTAGCTACATTTTACTACCACATTAATTTAATTACCGCAAAAAAACTTTAATACTGCCTATATGAATTTTTAACTGCACAATGTAACTGCCTGAATGGTTAAAAAACCGCATAAATAATTAATCCCCTAAAAATATTGGAAATGCATTCCAATCAAGTACAAAAATTATGCATATTTTAAATACTTATTATATTTTTGTTTCAGTGAAAACACCGGAAATAATGCCCTGCCGCATTGATCTCACTGATAAAGAAGAGGGTTTTTTGGGGAAAAACGATATACCTCAAGAAATATTGGATTTCGACAAAGAGCACAGCATGCCCATTGACTGTATATGGGCCATAACTGTTAGGAAAAAGTGGAGAGTGAGTATGAGTATAGTGGCATAAAAATTTGTGAACCGCAAAATAATATTTAAAAGAGATAGATACGCATAAAAAATAATATAGGAAAGCAAAAGGTGTATTCTATTTTAAGGTTTTAATTAAAACTAACGGGACTCTTGGAAGTTTAGAGTTTTCCGTGTTAGCTGTGAAAACGCATGGAATTTAATATGAATCCAAACATAACTTGATTCTCAGTTGATATGAAGACGAATTAAATAGAATCATGTTTAAAGAAATTTGGAAAAATGATAACGCCTTCCAACAAACTTAATTTCAACAAAATTCAACCAGCAAATCCTCAATTGTAATTTTTAAAAATTAGTCTTTTGGAAAATGACATTTTTTAAATACGCTCTTTGTAGGAACCTCAAAAAACTTAAAATCAAATATTTTTTAAACGCAAATCTCATAGGTAACATTGTGAAACATTTCAATTATTTCGAAATAATTAACTCTGAAAGTTATATTAATGTAAACATACCTACGAGTACAAGTAGTACAAGTTAATTATTAAGTTTTTAGTCGTTTTTTCCAGGTTCAATGCTGTTTGTATAATATTATTTGTAAATTTCTAATTAAAATTTCAATTTGCATAGCTAATTAAGTACCTACTACAACAGTTGTAACAAGCCTGATATTAAAATTACTTTTACAGTTGGTACATTCGAGAAATTGACTAGCAAAGCTGCTAGATTAGCTAGATATAGAGTATACATTTTTCTGTCGTTTAAATACTACGAAACACAAAATACAAGCCATTAACAATGTGCAAATTAAGCAATTAAATTGATGTAAATATACGGCCCCTCACATGCATCAGTTTATTTAATTTGAGTGTGTGTGTGTTTTTTTAATCACACACATTTGTAAAGATGATGCTTTGTTTGTTTCAGATCCAATTACAATTCCAGAAGTTCTCTCTGGAAAAACCGAACGATTGTGAAAGCAATTTCGTGGAAGTGTTCTCAAATCGAACTGATATGCCTTCGTTAGAAAAAAATTTTTGCGGGTCCATTGCCGACACAGTTTTATCAAAGGGTAATATTATGTTTGTTAGATTCTTCACGGAGGCCAAGGGAACAAAATCGTATTTTGAAGCGAATTTTACTGCGTTTAGAGAAAACGATAAAAGTTCAAGTGAGTATAACGAGATGAGATGATGGGGGCAAATCCATTTCCGATAATTTGAATAATATGGGATTAAACTTGGTCATGTGTGCGATGTGCGGTGGTACATCAAAAGTTTTCCACTATGAATAATACATGGTTTTTCTGTTTTTATGCTTATTGGATTAACATTTTATTTTATTTTCGTGGTTTGTTAAAATTCCTTTAATAACTACCTACTCTAAATGCATCCAGTTTAATTTCGTAATTCACAGTGCACTGTCATCAGTTTGGTATAAACAAGAGTTCATAACGCACATTAATACCAGATAATTCTCTTTGAAAATCAACTATACTATTAGGTACCTATAAAGAAGCTAATATAAAAGTCATACTAATAGATACTAACACCACTTCTGGGATAATTCATTTCATTAGTAAATACCTACTGTATGTACTCGTATACATAATGTAGGTATCTACTTGGCATGATGGATGTTAAGGAAATTTCAACATTATTGACAAATTAACTGATGCATAAACAATATTTATTTGCCATTACATGCATAGGGAATTATACATGTATATGTTTGTTTCTAATTACAACTGTTTGATGATTTTCTGTTTGGCATATCAGGCTCGTACAAACAAGGCTGTGATGACGGCGAGTTCGATTGCGAAGATGCTACTTGCATATCAGATACCCTGAAATGCAACGGACGATATAATTGCAGATTTCGATGGGACGAAGATGAATGTAATGTAAGATGCATTTTATTTTGTCAATTTTTTATATTCGACACTCTTGTCGGAACTTTTACAAACTACACACATGAAAAAAGTTGTTCATTACAAATTTTTGACAAGTAATCAGCAAAATTCCCATTGCAAAGTGATGACAAATGACCAAAGTTTACATACGAGTATCATTCAACTCCAGCAAAACAAACTATTAGTTATAAAATCAATGCTGGTGCCATTTACACAAACACTCACATGCCATCAGGTGTCATAACCAATTACTGTTTATATTTGCTCAATTATAAAGTTAAAATTAATATTTGTTTTTAGGGCGGCGGACTTGTTAGTATATGAAGCTAAGTCTGTTTGAAGTGCTTTTAGATTATTTGGCAAATTTTATTAAAATTCACATAAATTATTCAGTAACCTTTTATTTGTTTTCTCTGGTGATTTTAAATTATTTAACATTTCTTACAGTTAGAGTTCGTTTTAAAATAAAATTATATTCCCATGAGGAATTAATCATCAAATAAATTGTAATTTTCTACGTTTAAATTAGATACCTTTCAGTAGCAATATAAGTAGCTTTGCTTGTTTGCATTTATGAGATATCGTTAAGTTTACTGTGATATCAACGTTAATTAAATTGACGAATCTTATTAAAATTTATTATAATAATAAAGTGTGAAAATTTTAATTCAAGTTTTTTTATGATATAATAAGGAATGTTTAATTAATCAACAAGTGTACACATGCATATTTTATTATGAATTTTACAAGAAGTACCTACTAAAAAGTTTTTTATTATCTACGGACGTTATTTTTTTCATGAAATGTTATATGTATTAGGTACTTATCTAATAAAGACAACATTTAAGTTGTGTAAAATAAACTAAAGCTCAGTGTACCTGTTTGGTTAAATATTTAATTAAAGAAAAATCCACAGAATCAAATTAAAATACGTGGATATCGTCTGTCACATGACTTTCTTTTACTATAGCTATGACACAAAATTCAATTTTACAAGAGAATTTTACCAACATTATACCTAAAATTAATTTATTAATTTTGAATTAATTGACTGAAACCAGAAATTGTGTACACACGATGGAATTAAATTCCATTTCTCTTTGTAGAAATGGAAATACCATTGAAATGCGATCAGAATTTCCAAATTTCCTGTAGAAGGAAAGTTGGTAGAAAAACTGTTACATATTTCCGAAATGGACTCGTAGTTTTGGATTTCGCCCCAATAAAGTTTTTTTTTAAAGAAATATTAGTTATTAAAAGTATATTTTATAAAATTTTCAGTTATTTTGACTTTCTGTCGTCGTTACAAATACATACGAGTATAACCAAATCAAACACAATTTTTTTCATAGTCGTCGTCGTTTTGGAAGGACCACTATTTTGTTTGATTTTTTCTATTCCAAATTCACAACTCCCTTGTTATCCTTACATAACACAAAATCAATCCATCCCCCCTTCCACCCCATCCCCATCACATACTAATTACATTAGCTAAATATATTGCATTCAATTTATATCATTCCGTTCTCTGCGTGTTCCATTTCCTCCCCCATCGTCTGAGTATAGTCAATTTGTAACGTTTGTATGTAAAAGTCTCCATTCTAACTCTAAATTGCTGAAGAATTGATCTCGTCTAGTAAAGTGGGCGTGGTTCTCTCATGTCTTGTCTTTTCACAAGACCATTAAGGACTGCTGACCAATGACCCCCTACAATAGTAGTACGTCAGTGATTTCCTCCGAATAAAATTTTACAAATCGACTGTTTTGGTTAGTGGATTTTGATTAAATTATAAGTTACATTCGACACGAATTCTAAAATTATATATTCAACCGTTATTAGTAAAGGCAGGAGGGTTTGTTTTGATTTGATTAAATCGAAGTTAATTGGCAATTGATGTAAGAAACAAGTTAATTTGTTTTTCTTTTGCAGCTTGAGTGAGCAAAGACATTTAAATACAAGCAATATATCTATGTAGGTATGAGCCGTAACAGAACAGTCGATTTAATCTAATTTGAAAACGTTTGATCCCGGTTCAGGATAAATTTAAGATAAATATTTACCATTATATCGTTACGAGTCCATGCAAATTGCGAGTAGACTAAACTGTAATTGAATATCATTTGATGTCTCATTATTATACAAAAAGTTCATTTACAATATTTATTTGTTGAGGTGATACAGAGAAAGCATTCTTGAAGCACTTTTTACTTTCTTATACGAAGTATAAGGAAGTATTGTAATCGTGATTTTTTTCGACTTCGAGATTTTGATGGATTTACACCTGAATCCATTTTGACCATTTTCGCCATGATGTCTGTGTGTCTGTGTGTCTGTCTGTATCCACCATAACTCAAAAACGAGTTATCGGATTTGATTCAAATTTCATATTTAAGATTTTGAACAAATTTGTGGGTGCCACATTCAATGTTTTTCATCTAGCACCAAAACAAGTGACAGTTACCTGATGACATTTTTAGGTTTTTTAAGAATATCTTGAAAAATAAACAATTTATGAGATTTTTTTATTCTTTAACATTGATTTAGAATTGAATTTTGAACAAATTTTGTTTGACTTTTTTTTGAAATTCCGTCAAAAAAATTTCAAAAAATAAGATATTCCTAGAACACTTTATATTTCTCATAGCGCGCTTTGATAGTTGAATCCGAGGGTCGAAAAGTAATTATTGTGATACTATCCGTATAAGAAAGTCATGTGTTGGGCACATCAGATATTTTTCTATCCAAGAATCACAAAAAAACTTTTACTTTATTAAGTATATGAAGTATTAAAAAAGTTAATAATCATGATTTTATAATTTAAATTAAAAGAATCAAATTTATTCACTTCTTATAAAGTACAAAGTTGTCACATAAGCGAAATTTATGAAGTTATTTAACTTTTTTGTATCTACGAGTATAAAACCATGTAGCGTAGGTAAAAAAATAAATATTTTCAAAACTAGCAGAAAACAAATAAAAAGAGTGCAATTTTTTTTCCTACGAATATTTTGAATTCGTAGAAAACCAACTCTACGAATTTTGTTTTGTAATTAATAAACCGTAGTTAGAATTTAACCATTAAATAAATTCCGTTTTTATTTTTTTTATGTAGGTAGTGAATTTTATGTAGTTCTAACCATGTAAATTCTAACTTATCCACATTTTTCACTAAACTATAAACATTTTCAATTTGAGATTTTGTTCTTTATTAATATGTGGAGCATAATATTAATTTTTTTCCCTTTTTGCAGAGTTCCAAATCATTAGGATTAAACGACGATCACATTATCATTATTATGGTAATATTTTCATTAATATTAACTGGAATGTGCTTTACTTTTATATACAACTGCGTGAAAAAGTTGATACGGGACCACCATACAATACAGGTAAGATTTTTCTATAAAATTATATGTTCTTTCACTTGAACATAAACAAAATATAATATTTAAATTAATTTCCGCACGACGAAAAATCAGTAATTTGCCCGGAAAAAATTTGTATTAATAAATATACTGTTACCATCATCACCACCGGCAAAATTTTGGTTTAACGTTGCTGTAACATACTCGTATATATTATTCTGTAACTCTTATGTTACATTACACCATACATACTATACCTACGCGTATTCCCACATCTGATGCTCAAAATCCAAATAATTACTTGTTCTGTGTGTGGTCAAAGCATTAGCAAGGACTCTTGTAATATATTCGATTACAAGCCACAAAACCCTTTTTGCCTGTGATGATTACCACCTTATTTATGACCTTTTATCAGATTGAACTACCCGAGATTATAAAGCTTGAAACAATAATTTTTTGCTTTAAACTGGATAATTAAATTTCATTGCTGTTTTGTAATTAGTTCAAAGAGCATTTTGTATAACTGATTGTATTGTAAATTTTCGAAATGACTTGTCATTTTAGGCTAAACTGAATTTAATTTGATGGGGGATGAGGGGACAAAGCATGGTTATACGTGGCATATTAATCAAAATTAAACTCTGGCAATAAACCGGCTTAAACGCGGAAGATTCATTTTAAACAGCATTTTTCATAACTAAAAGTATAAAATAGCAATCAATTTTTATTAACCTGTATAACAGTTTTATAATCCGTGTCAGATAATAAATACATAATATTTATAAAAGTTGCTTTGTTTCAAAATTTGACGAAACATTTCTGACAGATCCAAAATGATAAATGACCGCCCTCGAATTATTTCCACAAGATTACACCAAATGCATTAGGTACGGAAAAGTTATTTAAATACTCTGATTAAGTTATATCAATGTCGGTTTACTTAATTACCGCGTCACTTCAATTTGGGCGAAAGGCACATAAAGGGTTCATTAGCCACTTTTAAACCTGTAATAATACTGTAAGGTGTCACTCAATCTGGTTTTAAATTGAAAAAGTAAAAACTTTTGCCACTTGTTTCATTGTGTTGGAAACATGACGCTGAATACATTATATGAATCGCTTAAATCGGAAGTTGAATTAAAATGGGTGAGAACAAGTAGTAAAAATTAAATTTAACTATTGTATACAGAAACTTAGAAGGAAAAAGCTAATTGGGAGATAAAGGAACAAAAGTGTTTTCTTTTAGTTTCAAACTAGCAAAAATAGTTTTTCACAAGTCTACACACTCTCTTTGAAACTTAAAAAAGATTCAATACATCATAGAGTGTGTTTACAGGATTTATAAGGACACAAGATTTATTTTCCGAAATAAACAAAATCTCCAAAATGATTTGAGTTTTGAATATGAAATATTTGTTTCAGGAGTATATCCGTCAAAGCCGCGAACAGCAATTAAACGAGTTAGATAAGCAGGAGCAAATAGACAAGAAAGCATCCTCGAAAGTGGGTAGCAGATCACGGTCCCGCAGCCCGCCGCCCATAGGCTTCGATGTGGTAAACGCGGCGGGCACCACCCCTTGTTACGTGCCAGGTGGCGACATCCTGCCCATTCTAATTCGCAACGAGCACAGTATGAGTCCACCATCGAATGGAGACGCATACAATAATCAACAAACCATCTACACGGTAGACAATGACCAGCCGCCCGAGATGTGTGACAGTGCCTGTCAAACCAGAGAAAGTCTGTTTACGACGCAGGGCTACAGTTCGGGCAACACCACCCCCAACCACAGCATCCACACCAATTCACCACCTGCCCCGTTCAGCACGTTCGGCTACAAGAAAGACAACAGCAAATTCAAAGCCGAGGCGAAGATAGAAATGGTGCCTCAACAGCAGCAGCAGCATCAGCAGAAGATGAACTATGAGGACAAAAGGCGACCGTACAGCGTGCAGACAACAAAATCAGCACCAGACGTGATAGTAACGCACTGACAATTGTTAAGCGCCGAGTGGGAACCGTACAAAAGAAGATACCCCCGGCAATTTCTAACAACTACTTCACAACGGCGGCGGCTGCAACGGCTCGACTACAGAAATTATTCGGAACGGAATGAGGAGACGCAGACATCATGCGACGACAACTCGGATTTTTAAAACGTGATAATACTACATAGAATAAATAAATATCTTTCGTTATGGTTGTCCCTCGAAACTATTATATGGTAGGGACAAGCACTTTTTTAAAGTTTATATTTTTGTTATTAATTTATCCTAAATGACAATCGGAATTAGATGGTTGTTTCTATAATTATAGTGTACAAGTACAATTTACAAAATCTGAACATTAGGTTGTTGACTACAAATACGTACGTCAATAGTAATTTATAGAAAAATGATTTGGATTTTACGTGGAAATAAAACAGCAGCGTCTTCCAGCCCAGCTCACTTTAATTATTCCAAAATGCTTCCATCATCCTCAAAACTAATTTAAAATTGATTATGGAGGGTGTATTATACGCGGCAAAAGTAACATCATCACTAACCTTATTATTATTTTGTGTTCCTACGTTGCGCACAGCGAATTGTCTGTTGCAGGTTTTTCTTTCATCTGGTAGAAAATATTTTAATAAGGAAATATTTCATGTTTCAATGAAATTACAATACTGCGAACGTATTTCCTAAAAAAAAAATTTACAAATATTAAATTACGTTTTAGTCAAATTTAATTATGTATTACAGAATTTGCAAAATAAAACAAGATAACTGGACTGGCATTATTATTTGCTCATTTATTAGAAAATTCATTAAAAAGTCATATTATAAATTTTATGTTTTCTGTATTAGACATTCCATTATTAATTATTTTATTATGTTAATACATTTAGTTAAAACGAGTTTATTTTAGAAAATTTTATTATTAATAATCACATTTTAAATCATATCATTGCTATAAAAAATCGATATATAGGGCAACAAAAGTACATAAATGTTGGTTTAAATCGGTGCTTACAATCCTCTACTTCTAGTTTATTAAATTATGTAAATATTATGGATAAAAATATTGCCATAAATATTTTCTTGATCAAAATACTTGTAGGGAATATTAAACAGTCTGAAATTTCGTCGGTTCTTTGCTTTATGCAAATATAAATTATTTTCAGGGCTTTAGAAATACATGTCAATAAGTTGATTTTGGCGAATGCACCAGTAACAATTTTAATATCTAAAAACAACCATTTTCCGCAAGTGTTCAGTTATAATATAAAATAAAAACTGTTATTATAAAAACAACCCTCTAAAAGAGAAACCGAATTTAGTATCAATAAAACTTAAAAACATCATCACCAAAATACAAAAATGTAATGATTCGTATTCTGCATAAATTTCCATGACAAAGCGACGCGAGAATTGCATGGAAAACAGTCGTAATGTGAGATTTCAGCTAGGCCAAACGTATTTTTAAATAAATAAATGATGACTTTTGACGGGGAACATATTACGATGTGCACTTCATTTCACTTCTCTACCCTCCGTATTTTGCTTGAGTGTATTGAGGTGTAGTGGAGTATATATCATAATAATGATAAATTTTACCTTCGGAAAAGATTGGTCACCCCTAATGCACATCACAATATGAATGAATCCAGGTTTCTTTGCTTGTATTCAAGTGTATTGATGCTCAATTCGGTTTGTTTATTTTTAATTTGAATTGTTATTTATTAAAGTTTTTTTTGACAAAATATCGATTAGTGTATTCGAAAAAATTTGTTTTTGTTGGCTTATTGTTAAAATTAATTTGAATTGTTTTATAGGTAAAACGTTTTAAATTTAGAAAGGTTTTAATACAAATTTTATAAAAATACGACAGTGTTAAACTGCCAATTTTTATTGTAAACGAAGCTGTAAATATATCATAACAACTTAATAAAAGCATGTGTTTTTTTATTCCCTTATGTTATTAAAATTACAAATTCCTACTGTGTTTTTATCTGCATTTCATTACAATAAATCCATAATTTAATGGAATAATTTGTAGGTATAAAAAAAAATCGCCGCATCAGCATCAGTGTGTTCACTTTCAGGTAGGTAAATATAAAATTTAATTTCATGCTCCATTGCAGGATTTTGTCGAAACTAAAACAAAATTATATAAATCACGATTTGTCAAACAGGAAATGGTGATACACATATTCACACTCATTATTTGGTAGGATTTTAATCGATTTATTGTGTTATGAATGTTTAAGTTAGCAATATTCTATCATTAAATTCGTTTTCACGACCGACAAATTTATGAACTAAACAAAAAAAAGTACAATGTGAATTAAATAATAATAATCAATAAATTGGTGTAACATAGTATGTAAGTATACAAAAGCATGAGCGTCGCGTAAGGGGGGAGCTTTTTAATTGTAGTGTAGATGTTAAAAGACTGTCTGGAAATCAAAACTAAAACATAGTCACATTGTTAAAAAATTGTCTAAATATCCATTTCTATTTTTTAATATACTTACCAAAAATACTTACTATCGAAGTTCTTTGCGTGAGAATAGAAATAAAATTTATATTTTAAAATTCTGAATCACTTGAGCTTGTAATTTTGTAGCCGCCGCTCATGTACAAGACTCAAATTGGGTTTCAATTACAACAGACTTTTATTGTTGTGTTTGTGTTTATGGTGGACAATTATTGTGCAACCCCGAACAATCTTCTTGGGAAAAACTGTTAATAGATGAGTTAATTAAAGCGACAACCCAGCAAATTGGATTATCCGTTCCAAATCTTTTAATACGTGTACATAGAAATAATCTTCAGAATAGAGATTTTATATCAAGTTTAATTTTGTTTACTGTGTTCTTAATTACTGAACGGCTTCCATGGGGTTTAATCAAATTAGTAATTAGCGGTAACCCTTAACGCTGAGACAATGTCAGCCTGAGGGAACAAAATTCCAAGAAGCTTATAACTAGTTACTACAACTAAAAGTAAAGGAAATTATTTCGTATAGACAAAGTTACACAAAACTTTTATTTTTAGTTTACCTACCTACATCCAAAAATAAAATAAACACCAAAACCCCATTAATTCATACAATAAATCCTGTAGGAATAGTATAGTAACACTATTTATTGTCGCACTATTTCTGCATTAACCCCAAACATCCAGCCAAGTCAACAAATCAAAAAAAATTTACACACTTTCTTGTGCTTGGCGGTACTCAAAAACGCTGCCTCGTTCCACAAATGTCCCGGGGGGCGCGTTAGTTCCGGCCTGGCCTCTTGCCGATGCTTGTGCTGCAGTCTCAGTCGGGTCCGGGGAACCATAACCACCGCCACCTGGTGTGTGAAGCTGGAATATGTCCTAAAAGACAAATTACAATTAACATTACTCATGGATCGTTATTAGCAGCCTGTAGTTTTGATTTAAGACTTTCTGTGACGAATCTTGATAATTTGGAAATTTGTTTGTTTTGGCAACACCTACTTAGATACAACATTATTTTTAATTTTCCATTACCAGCTAGGGCAACTTTTTACTTTCTTATACGTAGTACAAGGAAGTATTGTAATCGTGATTTTTTTAGACTTCGAGATTTTGATGGATTTACACGTTTTGAGGGCCCCTGAATCCATTTTGACCATTTTCGCCATGATGTCTGTCTGTGTGTCTGTGTGTCTGTCTGTCTGTCTGTATCCACCATAACTCAAAAACGACTTATCGGATTTGATTCAAATTTCATATTTAAGAGTTTGAACAAATTTGTGGGTGCCACATTCAATGTTTTTCATCTAGCACCAAAACAAGTGACAGTTACCTGAAGACATTTTTAGGTTTTTTAGGAATATCTTGAAAAATAAACAATTTATGATATTTTTTTATTCTTTAACATTGATTTAGAATTTAATTTTGAACAAATTTGGTTTGAACTTTTTTTTGAAATTCCATCAAAAAAATTTCAAAAAAACTAGATATTCTTAAAACACTTTATATTTCTCATAGCGCGCGTTGATAGTTGAATTCGATGGTCGAGGTAGACCATGTGTTTCATTATATGGCTGCCAAACGGAAGGTCTCGGATTCGAATCCCAGAAGGAACGGACCATTAGTTTTTTTTATTTTACTGGTTTCTATGGTACCGAAAACAATAATAATGAATAAATAAATGTAATTTCATACCGGGAGATTTTTTTAAGTGAGTAATAGGTCAAAAATCTAAAATAAAACATATTTTTCGTCGTAAAATTCGGTTATAATGAGTGGGACAAGGACAGATTTATGCGTATTGCTATAAGTGCGACAGAGACTATTTGAAAATTGCTGGAAACCTTCAAAATTTTTACAAGAAATGTAACTTAATTTATTTAGGAAAAGTAATTATTGTGATACTATCCGTAAGTATAAGAAAGTCATGTGTTGGGCACATCAGATATTTTTTGTTTTATTAAACCAAAATTTAAAATATTCTAAACCAAGATACAGATTTTGATAAAAATGATATAATATAAATTATTTATTTATACATAAAAATGTATTTTGTTACACTAATATATGTAACTAAATATATATAATATTTATTTATTCATTCCGTACTGTTGACGCACATTATTTTATTTTTGTTTATTTACTTTGAATTTTATAAAGTCATCATTTTTACGACAACAACTTATTATGTAGGTAATCCCTGTAATATATATTTCTAATTAATGACCCAAATGTTTAAATTGTTACCTACTAAAAAAAGTGGAGCTTTTCTATTACTTATTTTATAATACTAACTGCAACTACAGTAATATTTCCTCCTTGACCTTATCCTTGTTTTTTCAAAACCAACTTGGAAGCAACCAACTCTGAAAGTACAAGTTGTATATACCATATACCTATAATATAACCTTTGATCATCTATGACAAAGCAATTCGAATTAGTTAATTACAACACGAGTTAGATTAGAAATAGTATTGTTGTAAAGGGATAGCCGTTAAGCGTTTTCGGGAAAATAGATTAACAATTATCTCGATGATCCTCCGTAATAGCTTTGTTCTCATCTTAGTAATAGGACCGACCAAAAAGTAACCAACAGGGAGCAATGTATTAGCCTCTATGACATTAACACCGAGAAAAAAGTCGATTTTGCCTGATTGCCAAGGTATTAAACTTGAGATTTATTTCCAGGCTTTGCCAAATAATGTCTTATGAGGCATGATGGTGATGGGATTTTTCCATGTAAAAAATATTGTATTACTCGTATATGGTTGGTTTGTTTTATGCTCTATAATTTATACAGAGAAAAAGCTCTAAGTTATACCCACTTTAAAGAGCTCCGAGTATTTCGCGATTAGTTTCAAGTAATTACATTTGTCACTAATTTAAAATGAGGATTTCACTGAAGCGACAAATAGGTTTTCGCAGTTCAGTTCCAACTATGGTTGCTTTGCAATTGCTATTTTCTGTAGAGAATGTATGTTTTAAATTAATCTCATCCACAATTACAATGGTTTTTATGATATAGATAAAATTAAATGATGAGGATTAAGTGAAATTTCATGTCCACTTTATATTGCATAAAATAGGCAAAAGTATGGAGGAATGATTGAAATTACTTACCAAAAATAAGAAATTTTTTTTGCAATGTAATATTCTCCTGAAAAGTTTTCCTTATAAAATTATTATTTAAGAAAATATATTAAATTTAACCCTGTATAGGACATTAACTTGCAAAAGACGAAAAAACCCCGTAATAAGTGGTAAAATTACTACAACCCTAGAATACGTTTCGCGTTTTGATTAGCACATTTACTCCACCGCAGCTATTTACGTAACAGACAGACAAAAAAAACTCCTTTCTCCATCAGACGTTTTTAAAATGAAGATAATACTTTTCGTTTCTCCAGACAGCAGTAATTTTTCCTCTATAAATATCTGACTATGATAGAGTATTGTATGTTTCGTTCGTTGAATTGAATGTAATTCATGTATATTGGTCGTCTGTATTTCAACCTGAACACGAAGGTTTCAATCCACTCTCTGTTGTCTAGCAGAATATAGCAAACAAAAAACATACCCAAACGGACTATAAAAGACGTTAGAAACAACAACATAAAGTGTAAGTGAAAAATGAAGAAGGTCAAGAAGTTTTTTGTAGCTTCAGTACCAAATTGAATCACTTGGCATGGATTAGGGCATCGGTAGATGTTAGTTTGATTTCTTGCGAATTATGGTAAAATATATCGTACATAAAATTTGATGTGTCTTGTGCCTTCTTCTTTTCTAGACGAAAATAATTCGAACTTACTCAAGATAAATCTCAAACTTGAAAAGGATTTTAGTGACAAAGTCAATATTTTCTATTGTTACCAAAACTAACGAAAAAAATTGAATTTTGTAAACCGACACTAGACTATAATATCAAAATTATTTCGCTCAGAAAGATGACCCATTCACCAATGTTATAAAATCCAAGTGGTTATAATCACTAATAATATTGCAGTAATATTGTAACCTTTTTTATACAAGATAGTGGATAGTGGAGTGGTTTCAGTAAACTGTTTTGGGTGTTATTTCATGGAACATAACACCTGGAGTATGTAATTCAATTTTATTGCGATATAGCCGTGGTGATTTAACTAAATAGATTTTGTTACAAAAGTTATAGTTTTTAGACAATAGATCGTTTCTAATCTAAAAGTAACTACCAAATAATGTAAAAATTCGAAAGAGAAAACTAATTTATTAAACACATGTCCATGAATCTAGTTTCAGCTTTGATTATTTATTTATTTTTGCTCCATTTGTTCTAATCTAAAATGCACAGACCAATATTTTCGGTTTTACCGTTATATATAATTCAAAGTAATGTGCCGTTTTCCTTTCAGCAAAAAATCTTTTCCATACATTTTTATTATTGTCTACTTTTAGAACTTTACAACAAAGAATATAATATCCGGAACTTAAATATGAATGAATGAATGAATGAATGGGAATATTTCAAATTTAAATCATAAAACTGATTAAAAGCTTTGTCTCGCATGAGTTTCAATTTTCAATTAGTTTCGTTTAAAGACCAAAGAAATACACATTTTATAAAAAGAATATAGATTAAAGTTCCTCTATCTATAAGAAACTAACCACTTTAAGAAAATTTATCATTTAGTATTTAGGATAGTTGTCTTGCAAATATATGTATGTAATCTTACAAAAATAATGTTGTTAGGAATAATATCAATATTTATTCTTTAATAATTTCTTTGGTTATAGTAAGTATGAATGTGAGTTGTGAGTCAAAAAAGAAAGCTGTGGAGATTAGTTGGCTAATACAACGTAAGCCAGACATACTATAGTCATAGACAATGGTCAATGTAGTTTTCTTTTACAATAATTTGATACTTGTAGAAATTGCGCTGTATGAAAATAAACCAAGTTCACTTTCAACACATTTGTTCAACAAAACCAACAAACTCCAACAACCGGAAATTTAATTGTACATCACTTAACACCCAAACTAGTCATACATAACGCGGAAAACTACCTTCTGCACCTTCTGTTAAATAAATATAAACTTATGCCAACGCACGATTCGTTTCCATTTCCATTTAACCAAACCACAAGAAAAGTAGGTAGGTACATACCCATGGAATTTATTCACGGAACAGCCAGCAGGCTAAAATACATTTATTATTTTGCTTGTTTCTCTATCTACATCGTGTGACTTTGTTCCACCGCATCAATCTTTGGATCTGTGCTGCTGCTTCTGCTGTTGGTGCGTTTGGATACGCCAAACTGTACATAACAATATATCACATTCCCCGCCTGCATATACTTGCTATGCAAGTCCAATGCTCCATCCGTTTTCTGTCAGCTTCCAGACGACTCATTCACAAATAATAAACAAATTCGACGACGTGTGGATTTGGCTCATACAATGTGCTTGGAATACCAAATTGGGTACCACTGACTGTCATCATTAATCAGTGTTGTTGAGGAAAGAACTCGCGAGAATATTTCGTCAGGAAATTAAAATGTAACGAATCATGTCTTGATTTTTGGTCTAAAAAGTCTAAAAATTCATGTCTACTCGAGCCCAATCTTTCTTAATTTAGGTACCTTATCTTCATAAATAAGAATCGAAACAGAAAACCAGACCACACCAGATCAAATCCCTGGTAATAGGAGAAGCACAATATACAGTCAGACGGAATTCCAATAACAAGACGCCGGAACGGTACTAAAGCCTCACTTTTAAATCCTAGAAAATATATATATATATATATATATATATATATATATATATATGGTATCGAACATCGTTTGCCCAAGATACATTAAAATAAAATAAAATGTAGATATGTATGTCAATACCGACTAGAGCCGTATATAAACAATTTATTTGTTCCATTTCTTTCACAAGAGATTTGTTGGTTTTTGTTAGTTAAGTTGATAGAATAAAGAAGTAAAAATGTTTATTTATTTACTGCTCTGATAAAAACTATGTGCAATTTTAACACAGTAAAAATTTCATATGTCAAGCTGACTATGTTTCTAGAATACAACGATGGTAGTTCATAGTCTTCTTACGGCTTTGGCTTCAAACTACTATAATATTAACTTTTAGTCATAGTCACATTTTGTTTACATGCGAACAGTGCAAGAGCTACGACTAGTTTCACATCAAATTTACTATGTAACAATTTCGGTTAATCATAAAAAAGAAAGTTGAGTTTAAAAAAAAAGCAATCATATTCTTATACTTCAACTTCTGGTTATAAACTTAATAGTTTTTTTTTATGATAACGATAATAAAATTTGATAAAATTATGGATACCTGTACAAATCTTTTATTTCCCTTCTGTTTGCTATCATGCTGTTAGAAGACATAAAAAAGGATAATTTTTAGAGAACCTTTTAGTTTCGTCCATTTTCAAAAAAATTAAAAACAATAACTGAACTAATTTAAAAAATTTAAATCAGTATAAAATTGTTTTTAAATACTTTGGCTCAATTCGAAGAAACAGTATCTAGTACTCTAGGTCCTTGAAACAAGAATTTCAATTTCCAAACTGATTTCGTAGAAAACAATTATTGGTTAAAATATTATTTATTATTCGAAAATCTAAATCTCATTAAATTTTTTAATCATATTTCAGTGACATATTTATTAATAAATAACAATACTCAAGCGGATGTATCCAAAATACTTTGACGCATAATAAAGCTACCCACTAAGTTTCTAAGACCAAGTAAGCTAAATTGTCTAGTTTCTAATCAAAACACAACTTCCAGTAAAAGTTCTAAATAAATCATCAATAGATTCGAGTACGTGTACTTAAAGTATCAAATAACTTGATATCCGCAATTAGAACAACTTTAACTTTAACCACAAAGTACATAAACACAAACTTTGGGCAAGTATATGAAAGGAGGAAAGTTGGAGAGGAAAATAAGTTATATACTATTAGTCAATAAATAGATTTTTGAACAGAACTGTTGTAAAATAACAGTAAACAGAACAGTTTGTCAAACTCACCCCAGGCTGAACCGGCACTGCAGTTTTGGGACCGAGATTGATGGCTCTACTGTCCGCCCTGATTAGAAGATTGAGACCTCGAGCGCCCGCACTGCCACCTGCAAAAAATACAGTCTCGCAAGATAAATAAAACACTCGCACTCACACACACACACACATTTATTTGCTCTCAGATGGGACAACAACAAACAACGGTTTATCATCATAAGCAAGTGCTAGTTTTTTTGAGAGAGTATGCAAGGTAGGTGTAGGTAGGTACCTAATGTAAAGCTGATGTAAGACTAACTAGAACGTCCAACAATCTTACAAATTGGTCTAGAGACAAAATAAACAGCCTTTTTTTAATCTGTTTCATTAATGTGCCAGAGAGATAAACGAAAAGAGATCATCGCGGCGGCAATCATTTACCTTCTAAACCGTATGGTTGGAGCACTCGTCTTTCTGTGAGAACTGATAGGGTGAGTTCCGATCTAAATAGTATCTCCCTAAGGACCCCATCGCCGCCTCTAAATTTACCGTCGCCGCCAGTTCCAGGTCGTAACATAAACTTGCGCACATGCACTGGATATCGTCTTTCCAATATTTCTATATCGGTTATCCGCGTGTTGGTCATATGTGTATGCACTCCGGAACATCCGTGCCATGTAGGTCCCTAAAACCAAACAGGACAGTGGATAACATCCACAGAAGGTTCATAATATTTATGACTTGTCTGGGAAAAGAAATACTGCATCGCAATGAAAATGCATTATTTATGATACCTAAGTATTTGTTTTTAGTTCAAATACAAATGTTAAATCCAGAATTTGTAGTAAGAAACTGAAAAGTATTAAAAAAATAAATATTTTTAAGAATTAAAAAATTTAGTTGTACTGCTTCTTTATAAACTATTATATTATCGTGTATCTATTTTTCTATTGGTGTCAGTAAAACTCTTCAAATCAATGATATTTTTTTCACAAAAACATGACACTTTTTCTATTTCTTAAAAAAAGCTTGAAACTGCTAAAGTTGAACACATTCAGCCATCTATTGACGTATAACTAAATCAGTTTGCATCAATTTCACCAAATCTCTTTTTAACACCAGATTTCTTTAAATTTTATCACAATTAATAAATTCTGTAACTTACTGCTCCACTGCCACCAGCAACAGTTTCATAACAACCCCAAGAATCATTTCCAAATGTGATATTGTTCATGCAGCCCTGGGATGCAGCACACGCATGGAAAGCTTTTAACACTACATCAACAACCCTTTGTGAAGTCAAAACATTTCCCCCAACTACAGCCGCATTATCACTGGGATCCAAAATACACCCGCTTGGTATATTAATTTGGACGGGAGCTAAACACCCCTACACAAATATTACAAGTTTATTATTCTCACATATAGAGAGAGAGACGTTATTATTTCATATAAATCAAGTTGTTACATATTTCGAATACTCCTAATGGGTGATCAAAAAACTGATTGTGCTACGACAAATTTTAATAGGATGTACAAAAAAGTTTAAACTGTATTTCTTGGGCAACCAATTAAATGTGTAATTGAAATCAGTTTTTTTATATTGCCCGTTAGACTAATAGGCATTGCCTGTAGCACAATTGATATCATTAATTAATTAATTATTACCTGGTTCAAAGGAACATCATGTCCAACCATACACCGCAAGCAATAAATCAATGCGGAAAGGGTAATGGCTTTGGGTGCATTGCAATTCCCCCACACTTCTGGACCTGTCCCACTAAAAACATCTCATTACTCAACGAACAAACTTTAATTCAAATACCACATACCTAAAATCACAGTAAGCAGACCCTTGCTTCTCATCCAATGTGACCTTTAAACTAATTTGCGATCCATCATCCATAAAGTCAGTCGCCTCCAAAACTGACTTTCCAGTTCTTTGCATGGAATCCTTGGCGACTTGCCTCAACATATCTCTTACCGCCACTTCAGCATTGGTCTGAATATGCCCCATGTAGGCTTGGACGACACTCAACCCATATTGGTCTATTAATTCCGATACCAAATCGATGCCTTTTTTGTTGGCTGCAACTTGAGCACGTAAATCCGATATGTTGTCGCTTAGGTTTCTACCGCCTGCCTTGGTGATGGCGTCCGTTACAGCGTCTTCTAAAAATTTGCCTTCTTGCACTAGGATGAACGATTTAAAGGCGGCGCCTTCTTGGTCTAAACGGGTGGAGTGTGGGGGCATAGAACCGGGAGTTATGCCACCAATGTCCGCATGGTGACCGCGACTGGCCACGAAGAATATTGGATGAGATACGGATCTAGCAAAATTAATTAGTGGGCATTAGGTTTTTTTATGCGGAAACCTAACTTTTTTTTCTGATTTTTAGAATAGAACTATAAAAGTGCCACTATGGTAATTTCTTATGTTTATGATTTAGATAGACCAACAATTTTGTATTTACTTGTAAAAAACTGGCGTAATGACAGTAAAATCCGGCAAATGCGACCCACCAGCTGCTGGATGATTGGACAAGATCACATCGTCTTTTTCAAACACTTTACGCGTTTTCATCTGGTACTGCACAGCTTCCTGCATCGCCCCTAAATGTACCGGAATATGCGGAGCGTTCGACACTAGCCCACCATCAGCTCCGAAAAGTGCACATGAGAAATCCAAACGTTCTTTAATATTTGTCGAAATGGAAGTGCGTTGTAGGATTCTATAAAAAAACATTATTATTAATTGAATACTTTTTGTTATTATTAAGGTTTTTTTGACTTACCGCCCCATTTGTTCTGCTATACTCATGAATCTATGACTAAAGATACTGAGCTGAATTGAATCTAATTCCACGCCAATTTCCTTGACTTTGCCACTTCCAATTGTGATTCGAATGTCGCCTAATTTGGTTATTTTTGCTGTGCAATCCGGTTCAACTAAAACGGTGCTGAGTTGATCCATAATGATAGCTGGGCCTTTGACAGTTTGTCCAGCAGCCAATTTGTTCAACAAAAACACTTTCGTATCTTGGTACCCCCCTTCAAAAAACACTTTACTAACAGAACTTTCCTTAGGCTCTTCCGTTGACTCTTCTATCTCATTTTCCTGATCCAAATCCGTTTTTCCTACACCTCGAACTCTGATGTCATCCACTATAACATGGCGTTTTTGTATGGTGAAACCAAATTCGGTTTGGTAACGGTCGACGAAAGTCTTGAGAAAATCACCGTGTTTCGGTGCGGATGTTGAATTGGACTTAGTGGCAGTACACATTAAGGCACAGTCGGTTCCATCGTATCGCATATGTAAATATGGTTCCAAAACAATGTGATCGTCGGAGAAAGCCTGCTTTCTTAACTCGATTTGGCACTGAGTTTTTAGATGATCCAAACGATCATCAAAGTAGGAAAAGTTTTCTTGTGAATAGATTTTGGCGCTTGGTTCTTGGGCTTCTTCGACTACGTCTGCTAGAGCCATTCCGTATGCCGACAAGATTCCTTAAAAGATTATTATATAATTACGTTTACTTACATTATATTTATCATAAATAGATAGGTAGCCATATAATTTTCGCAATATTTGATTTATGAATAAATTTACCTGCATATTTGTGGACAAACACAGTACCCATTCCAAGGGACCTCGCAATGGCACAAGCATGTTGTCCACCTGCGCCTCCAAAACAAGCTAAAGCATGTCTAGAAGTATCGTAGCCTTTCGCTTGAGTCAAAGCCCTGATAGGTCTACACATAGCCTCATTAGCCACACGAACAAAACCCATAGCTACATTGACAATAGACATTTCAATCTAAAAAAAAATCACGAGTACCTACTATATTTCCTTATTACTTTGTATAAAAAAATGTTCTGCTTTCCACGTTATTGTCATAAAACATACTTTGTTTGGTTCCTGACTGTTGAGAAAATTATTAATTTCCTCAGCCAATCCAGTGAAAGCTGTAATAGTTTCGTTTTTATCGAGTGGAGCATCCTCATTTGGTCCAAAAATTTTTGGAAAATATTCCGGTAGAAGGCGTCCTAAAGCTAAATTTGCATCAGTGACTGTTAATGGTCCACCTTTTTTATAACAAACTGGTCCTGGGTGTGCTCCCGCTGATTCCGGTCCCACGACAAACATTCCAGATCTACAAATAAAGTGCCATTTATTAGACATTAGAAACGCCGTTAGGGACCATTTCATAATTTGGTATTAACAAAGAGAATAACTGTTGTGCAATATCGTATTGTAATTCCGAAAAATGTTTGATTTATTGAAATGGTGTAATTATATGTATACCTGAAAAACAGCATAGATCCCCCTCCAGCTGCCACTGTATTAACATCAAGTTGCGGTGCTTGTATTGTAACACCCGCCGTGGTACTTTCATAAACATGCTCGTAGTTTCCAGCGAATCTCGATACATCCGTCGAAGTACCACCCATATCAAAACCAATAACTGGTAGGTTTGTTTCCTTTTGCCAAGTGGTCACAGCATACCCCACTACTCCGCCTGCAGGTCCAGAAAGAATAGCTCGGGCACCATTAAAATTTTCCATTGGAGTTAAACCCCCATCACTTTGCATGAATAAAACTCGAGTGTCTTTCAGTTGGTTTTTAAAACCAGTGGAAAAGCCTTGGACGTATTTTCTTACGTGGGGTGTGAGATAAGCGTCTGCACAAGAAGTGAAACCACGTGGTACGATTCGTACCATTGGGATAACTTCGTGGGATAAGGAGACGTGACCAAAACCTTTTGGATAAAGTTATTTTGATTTTTTTTTTATGATGACAATGTGGTAAACATTAGGTACCTAGTTCTTTGGCAATCCTTCCAACTTGTATTTCATGTTCGTAATATGTGTAACTATGAGCAAGTGCCACTGAAATACTGTTTATGCCTTTTTCTTTTATCTCCTTTAAACTATTCCTCACTTGCTCCTCGTTCAATTCCCTAGTAATATAAAATATTTCCCCAGTTTTCCCTTCCACAACTCTCCATTTCTTCCCTCGATCACCCAACTGACATTTTCCTGGTAGTACTGGAATAATCCTACAATCCACTTCCACTATTTCGGAATATAAAAGATCTGGTCGTCGGATATTCTACAAAAAAATTATAAATCAAATAAAAATTGAGATTGTCTACGGTTTTTACTAGATCAAATATTTTGGGTCTTGCTTGGTTTCCAATGAGAAGGATGTCTTTGAAACCCTCGTTTGTTACAAAAGCCATACGTTCGCCTTTGCGCTCCAATAAGGCATTAGTAGCGACTGTGGTTCCCATTCGAATCCATTCGATGAGGGAACTGTCAACGTTGCCTTCTTCATCGACAGCATTGGACGTTTCCTAAGAAAATTGATGTTCTAGAAAATTTGTAATAAATAACTGTAGCAGGTAATGTTTCAAAAATGGTCACTATAATATTGCAAATTTTGTGCACTAGATGCCTCTCGATTCTTGCTGCTTAATGCGCACTATCTCCAATTTTGAGAAAACAAAAACCGCAGGCAGTCACGTTTAGATTTCGAAACCATTAGCAAACTACTCTAGCTTTGAGTAGGTACTTAGTTTGAAAACTCCCATTCCTACAACTTTAGAATGTCTGAAATTGAAACCGCCGATACTACAACAACACTTCCATTGGAATCCAACACGAAATCGTCAGATTGCCCTCGTCCATCAATTCTTTTGCAAAGCCTATTAACCGCCGAAAGAAAATCCGAACACGAGTACAACTTCTGGTGTAGCGTGGAAAAAGAAACGGAGATGCAAGTGCTAAGTGAAGTTGTCCAATGGCAAACGTATTGCCAAACTTATGCCAAACGTGAATTCGATTTGGTGATTGTGTTGCGTTTCCACATTGACAAATTAAAGGAGGAGGCAAAGTCACTGCGAGCCAAGTTTGATAAGGGCTGTTTTCCAGGGCATCGGTTGCAAGCCATCGGGGTTGAAAATGCATGTGGTGTTCTCGAGGATGTGTACAATAATTATTTTGCAGAACTGTATTATAGCGGCAGGCAATGGGAGGAAACATCTCAAAGCTCCGATTCGGAAATGTTTGACTAAAGCGCATTTTGCGAAGAGTTTTTCGCACGATAATGGTGCGAAAAATGACATATTTTTTGACGACCTATTTTTGGACAAGTCCAATAGTAACTTTCTTTGTTTTTATATAATAATTTTAATTATTGTATACCTAAGTGTGTGTGTGTGTGTGTGTTTTTGTTTCAATTTATATTTACTTATTTGTAAATTTTAATTTTATTTAATTTGTTATAAAATTCCTGCTTTTACTTTTATATAAAACTTGCAAATTTTTAATGTGTAGATATCTATTAGAAAGTAAATAACTTACTTTATTAAATACAAAATTGATTTACATTATTACCTCCTTCAAAAGTCCTAAGGGTAAATTTTATTTTAGTGAAACTATTTATAGGTACCTACATTCCATACATATTCTGATTTTTTCGACCTCATATTGAAAAGATTTAGCCTTTTCCAAAAAAATTTAAATGCGTCATACAATTTACGAGTCGTATTAGTTTTTTGTAAATTAATACAAGTGGGCTTTTCGATCCTAAATCCTAAATAACCATCCATAAATAGCCCATTTCATACAACATACAATCCCTCGACACTGAACTAAAATTCACGGTAAACAGTTCCAGCCATCGCCTTCGATAGCCGTGATCGTCTAGTGGTTAGGACCCTACGTTGTGGCCGTAGTAACCCAGGTTCGAATCCTGGTCACGGCAATGTGCAAACATTGTCACGGTGGAGGTCTTTTTTACATTTTATCCAACATAACTTGATTTTTTCTACTTACGTCTTGTAGAATTCGTCTAATGGCTTCTGTTGGCGCGTCTTTGTAATGCTGAGGATCCTCTGAGAGTAATTTTAATACACGTATTTTTCCATTGGGGCATTTAGCGAAAACATCCGTGAAGGTTCCACCACGGTCAATTGCAAATTTAAACTTGGAATTAGGTGGTGAGGACGACATTGTCTAAAAGAAGGGGTTTGTAATTTAGAAGAGAAAATTGTAAAAGCCACGAATCACTACTTATGTTGCAAAACATAAAGTGTACTTTTAAAGTATGCAACTCTACAAACAATCAAACAAATGCATACAGAAATGTATTGAAATGTGCAAAAGGTTGTGGTGATGGGTACTTACTACTGTTTCGTTAGTTTAATATTTAAATTATTTCATTATTATCGAAAAATACTTACAAAATAGCTACTAAAACAAACTTGTTCAACTAATACGAATGAATGACTTGGGTAACAATGTTACAAAACAATCAGTATTATTTAATTAACTAAATGCTTTTTATTTGTTTTGATTATCGCAATGATAATTTAATAAGAAAAGACGGAAAATTAATACACAACTCTTCTTTTTATAGCACTCCACTCTGTTATATTTATAAATTAATGTAACACAAAACACAATGATCTTTGAAAGTCAACATTTTAATATCACACACAACTAGGTAGAATTATTATTGTGTTTAATTCACTTAAATGATGTAATGTTAAATATGCTTAAAATGTAAACGAGTAAACGAAAAGCAAGTAGTGGTTTATATTTTTGAGGTTATGTAAAATATTAAATAATATAATATCTAATATCATTGATTTTGTAGGATATCTGACTAGTTTATTTTTATATAAAAATAATTACGTGTGTTTTCTGCATTACCAGACATTAATTATCTAGTTCAATGAAAAATAATTATGTAGGTAGGGTAGGTATATTCTTATCGATAACGATAACTATAAAATAATTTATTCCTAATGTAAGGTACTAACTTATTTAAAAATTTACCTAATGAAGATTTTATAAAATACGAGTTATTTTAATTGTATTATCATTGATTGTATCTAATTAATAAATTTCATCCAACTTTTTGTGATTTTCAGAGAAAATAGTGAAAATAATTCTTAGCGCGACATCTATTAACACATCGTTGTATTACACTACAACACATACAGGTTTCTGTTTAATTTCAAGTTCGTCATGTAAGTTGCCTATACATATTAAGGACAAAAATAAATTAAATAGTAGTTTATGCAAAACGGTAAGAGATTCCGACGAGTGTGAAAATTGGGCCCGAGCGAAGCGAGGGCGCAAGAACACGAGGCAGAATCAATTCCTCCCGTGAAGGAAGCATACTCTATTTTTTATCATACCTGTACGAAAATGGCCACTTTTTTTGCGTGAAATTCGTGAAGATCCTCGTATCAGGGAGGGAATGGCTACCCAAGTGAGAAATGTTAGCCCCACTTCTTATTTTCCGCGACTACCCTAAAAAGTAGTAAAAAGGCGACTTTGTTCCCGCATTTCAAGCAAATTAAGTGGCCATTTTCGTGCAGGTATGAGAAAATAGTATATTTCATTACCAGTCTGGAAATAAGAATTTTTCCCTGCGCGGGAAGTCATGCAAGCACGGAATAGTATATTTCATTACCAGTCTGGAAAAAAGGATGTTTTCGTGCGCGCGTGACAAATTCTCGTGGGAGGCGAAGCCGAACACGGGAAGTCATGCAAGCACGAAAAATCCATTTCTGGACGTGTAATGAACGATATTTTTTATTATACTTATCTAAAAACAACCCAAAAAAAGGATTAAAAGTAATTTTAGGACATTTTATTTTCAAAGTAATTATAATACATCGTAAAAATAGTAGGTAAACACGATTAACATTTCCATAGCAACGACTTGTTTATTATCGGCGATGCTTTAGTTTCTGTCATATTTAGTGCACGGAAAAAAAAAGAATAGGAGATCGGGAAAAGTTTTCCGTGCGCTGTTCTGAAAACGTCACCTTTACGTCATTGCAAAAACAGATGAAAACAAGGTGTTTTCAGATAAGTATAATAAAAAATCCATTTCTGGACGTGTAATGAACGATATTTTTTATTATACTTATCTAAAAAGAACCCAAAAAAGGATTAGATGTAATTTTAGAACATTTTATTTTCAAAGTAGTAATAATACCTACATCGTAAAAATAGTAGGCAAACACGATTAACATTTCCATAGCAACGACTTGTTTATATCGGCAATGTTTTATTTTCTGTCATACTTATTTAGCGCACGGAAAAAAAGAATAGGAGATCGGGAAAAGTTTTCCGTGCGCTGTTCGGAAAATGCCACCTTTACGTCATTGCAAAAACAGATGACAACAAGGTGTTTTCAGATAAGTATAATAAAAAATAGCTATATGCTACCTATATGATCATATATCTCAATTGCTTAGGTATCGAGATTTTTCAATAAAATTGCCCTAAAAATTACACGAGAAAAAAATTACAAGTTGTAAAATAAAGAACACATTTCGTTGTCACAACGAATGACAATAGTAAATTTACAGATTTATTATTTAGATTATAAAAAAAATTATTAATATAAGATGAAAGACATACATAAACATACTAAGTAATTAGGTACTTTTTCGAAATAAGAAAGGTATAAATAACATCATTTATCTGGATTTTCTTTTAGAAAAGTATACAAAAAACTCGATTACCGTTAAAAGCACAAAATTTGAAAAATTTTTAGCAAATCTACCAGTTTCTTTCTGTAACACAAATCAAATCGCGAGGAAAAGTGCCTATTTTTTAAATTTTGTCTAATTAAGATGCAAAAAAGTTGCAGAAACTCAGAACGCAACTGAATCTTATGCCGGTTTTCCACCAAACGCATAAAACAAAACAAGAAACAGAAACAAAAACTGTTTTTCTCAATAAATAGAGCAATGTTTTGTAAAAAATGATCAGTTCTGGAAACATTTTTGTCAGAGAAAAGTACGTGTTTTTAGTAAACAAAACAATTTTATTATACTTATCTGGAAACACCTTGTTTTCATCTGTTTTTGCAATGACGTAAAGGTGACATTTTCAGAACAGCGCACGGAAAACTTTTCCCGATCTCCTATTCTTTTTTCCGTTCACTAAATATGACAGAAACTAAAGGATCGCCGATAATAAACAAGTCGTTGCTATGGAAATGTTAATCGTGTTTGCCTACTATTTTTACGATGTATTATGATTACTTTGAAAATAAAATGTTCTAAAATTACTTCTAATCCTTTTTTGATGGGTTGTTTTTAGATAAGTATAATAAAAAATATCGTTCATTACACGTCCAGAAATGGAATAAAAGTTGATATAAAAGTGCTTAATTTATAACATCCAAAAATTGAATGTTTCAAGTTTTCAAACTGCTAAGGTAATTTCAAAACTTCTCTAAAATCACCCTTAACTACATTCGCCAAGTTTACCCAAATTTGTTCATGTTTTTTGGTCGGTTCGATTAGAAGAACACATGATGTGTAGTGTGTAGGACTAGGAAGAGGACATTCTAGCGGGACCAAACAAAAAATGGGAAAAAGAGAACCAATATACTATCAACAAAACTTCTCGTCTACAGTCTATACAGAACTATTTTAAAAAACAAAACAAGTTTGTTTTGTTTTATGAAAACAGAACTGATTTTTTAAACTATCCGTTTGGTGGAAAACCGCCGAAGAAGGGGAACTCCTTTGTATAGCGCTTGCCTCGATTATAGATATAATTGTTAAAATATTGTTAAATCCAATAAATAATTTTCTTCTATGCATAATATTGTTATTAAGGCTTTATCGTTAATTACAATATTACAAAAGTTTTATATGAGGAAAATTTAAAATTGTAAGGAGCTGACCACAAAAAAACAAATAGGTAGGTATGTAGTTTTTTAATCGATATAGGATATAGAGATTCACTTACCTACTTCTTAAGTAAAACAGATATGAGTAGAACAAACTTTAGCTGATCCAGCACAGTGTTCATCCAACAAATAGATAATTAAAACATCTAAAAACTCAAAGTTTTTGCTTAACCCTATAAAAACGAAGGTACGAAGCACCCGACCTTGAGACATATAAAAAATATGTAATGACTAGTAACATACGAGCTTAACCAATCAGCACACACCATGACGTCAACTTGCAGAGAGAGAGTTTGCCGAAATATAAAAACTTTTCTTATTCCTTCATTTCATTTCTCATCGAAGAGCTGTGTGTTGTGTATGTGTATCGAGCAAAACCATACAATTTTTACAAAAATGGTAATCGTCCACGACACCGAATACGAACCCCTGGTAATGGTAATCTCCCAAACCAGATCCGATTCTGAATGTAAAAAGGAGCAAATCATGTTAAAACTCCAGCAGTTGACAAAATTGAATGGTTATGAAATTGTGCAGAAAAACGGACAACGCGAATACGCCCCAAGTGCCGATTTAAATTTACCGATTCCTTCAAAAGGTTGCGAGGTGTTCATCGGCAAACTCCCGACAAACCTCTACGAAGATGAGCTTATTCCCCTGTTTGAACAAGTCGGCAAATTATACAAATTCCGTTTGATGTTGACATTCTCTGAGAAAACTCGAGGGTTCGCTTTTGCAACGTACTTCACCCAGGAAGTGGCCAATAGGGCTATTGCGAAATTAAACGGTTACGAAATTAGGCCCAAATTAAAAATCGGCGTGTACAAATCAGTGGATAATTGCCGATTGTTCATTGGAAATATTCCAACTGATAAAAAGAAATCCGATGTGTGGGAGTTGTTACATCGATATGTAAATGGCATTCGAGAAGTGATCATGTATCAGGACTGCAATAATCCCCAGCTTAATCGAGGGTATGTTTTTGTGGAATTTGAGACGCACAGTTTGGCCGCCATGGCTAGAAGGCAATTTACGCCAGAAAATCTTATTGCCTGGGAAGGTCCCCTCTTCGTGGACTGGGCGGATCCTCTACCAGACGTGGATATCAAAGTCATGGCGAAGGTATGGCTGTACTTTATTTATATTTTAAATTGTTTTTAGGTACCTACAAGCACAGATCTATTATTCTGTGGTACAAGTTTTTTTTGCTCTGTTTTAATGGATTTGTTGACAATTAGCAAAGAATTAAACATAATAGGTAGTAGAGAGTTCAATAATAATGTTTATCTACGGCTAATATATAATATACGTATTATATTTGTGGTTCTTGCAATATAATGAATCTCATTATTCCATATAAATTCCATTATTCCATACTTGTAAACCAATGAAAAAGTAGTATAACAATCACAATTTCTGTGAAATTGAAAATAGCCATGGAAACCATGACAAACAAAATGTCAGTGTAAATAAATAATTGTCAAAATACTGATAGTGTTGTACGTGTTGTGTCATTTTATAATCGAAAATGTGGAAAGTGATATTGAAAATGGATTTTCGTCGTAGATAAAGTATAGTATACAACTCGCTATAATGGCTATTATTCCCTCGGATGTTACAACACTCGCTCCCTTCGCTCGCTCGAGTTGTAATTTTCATCCTCAGGAATAATAGCTATCATTATAGCGTCGTAGTATAATATACTATTATCTTACTTTTATCCAATAATGTTATAATAATTACACCCAAAAGAAAACATTTAACAATACCATCATTCTATAATTTTATCTACCTAGGTATGAATAAAACAATTAAAAAATACAGGGTATTTCATAAATCGCGGCCAAAAATAAATGGGGTTGTCGAAAATAAAATTTGAAACATTTTTCTCCATATAAACGTACCTACCTACTTACATCCGATTACACGCGTTTGCGAGATTCATAATTAATGAATACTATAATTCGAAGAGTGTTTGTTTATGGTCGTCCCGACACTTACATCAAGAAAAATGTTTAAAATTGGATTTTTTACAACCCCATTTATGTTTGACCGCGACTTATGAAACACTCGTACCTACCTAGATAGGATATTTTTTTCGAATAGGGCTTGTATTTTTAATCTATCCAAAGCCGAGTTTGAAAACGCGGATTATGGAACAAACTAATTTATCTTCAAGTATAAAGTGCTTTTTGTGATAAATATTGCAAAATGAGATTAAGAAAAGTTATTCAAATTAAAAAAGTTATCTTCCTATGCAACATTTTAAGAACTTGGACCTAACTTTGATAAATTTGTCCTTTTTTATAAAATACACTATAAAGTTTATTATTTTGGACAAAGCACGCACGCACGCCTACCCAATCATTTATTCTTTATATTATTGTACCGCCGTGCCACCACTTTAATGTATCATGGTACCGCTAAAACAAACCGACGAAGATTGCTGAATAACCGAAAGATTCGTACAATAAGAGCATATAATAAATAATAAGTTCTTGCATTAAACTAAAATTGTTGATTTAAATAAATAAAACAAAAATATCGAATAATACATATAACTATTGTTATTCCGACGACAAAATATATTAAAGATAAAATACCACATTTTCTTGCATGTTTATTTGTACATTTTTACATTGATATACAGGGTGATTTCTAACATACGGAGGAGAATAAAAGGGTACATATGTAGATGGGCTCAATATAAACCAGTTTTGTCAATAAAGTTTTCACAAAAGCTCAATAATTAAGAAGATACATCAATGCAAAGTTAGAAGAATAAGGATGTTGCATTTTTTTTAAATCCCGTTTTTTTCTGTTAGAAATGTAAAACTACTATATTAATAATACTCTTCAGCAAAAATATTTTTTTACTCACTATTTGTACACATAAAAAAACTATTCCAAATTGAGCATAATTCAAATACACTAATACAGGGTGCCCGTTTTTCGACCGGCGCCATGGGGATCTCGCTTATCTTAAGAGATACAGAGGGTCTATTCTGTAAGTAAAATGTTAAATTTTAACCTCGGCTAAACAGGAAAACAAACAAAAGTTATTATAGAATTTAATAAGTTAAAAAGAGACAAAACAGGTGTTAAAATTTTACATTTTGCTTATACGGAATAGACCCTAATGTCGGTTAAATTAAGGCAAAGTTGCGCATTCTGACGCTGATCAAAAGTCCGAAGAGAAATTTGAACTATTGTTTTTAATTTTGAAGTTATTGTAGAAAAACAAAACGCTGGTTAGCGCGTTCTCCAGATTTGTCACCTTTGGACTTCTTTTTTGTGGGGCACTATGAAGAATAAAATGTATCTCACCATACCAGCCGACATTGATTTTTAATCATGTTGCTATGATATCCAAAACATAAAAATTTTAAATAAATATTTTTCAATAAAAATCGATGAAAATAATGTAGTTTTTGATATCATTCGATGCGCAATAAATTTCTCATTCCACTGATACCAAAATATTTTCTTCTGGCCGAATTGGCGAGCAGGAATTCACAATAATGTTAAAAACATTGTTAAATCCCTATGTTCGCGGTACCTATAATAAGAATAAGTATTACTTATTTATTTACTAGGTCACCATTCTATATCTGAAGCATCTACCTGTCAATATGTCGTCAACCGACCTGAACAATTTAATTTGTGATAAGATGGGCCCAGACATGGTGAAAAAGACGCACAAAGTTAACAATTATGCATTTATTCATTTCACTAACAGAAAGAACGCTGAATGTGCGTTTAAAAAACTTACAGGTACTTTATTGTGTTGTTCACATTACTTGTATAAATAAATAAACCATTTCTAATTTTTGTACTTTTTTGTAGGTTTGCTTATTTCTGGACAAGAAGTAGAAATTGAATGGGCTAGGCCACGTATTTATAGTAAAAAAAACCGTTTATCGCATCCTCCATCAAATTTGTGCATGTAAGATAATTTACATGAAAATTCCTCCCAGATAATGTTAGTTAAAGTAGGCATGTAGGCAACATAAAGTAAGCTTGTAGTGTAAACTAGAATAACAAATACCCTGTTCGTTCATAACCGGAAAGAATTACGATTCTACTTGAATTTCTGTTTTATTAGTTCTGTATCACCCAGTATGAGAAAGCTAGTTCATCAGCATTTGGCCGATATGAATGTGCCCAGACAAAAGAATCTCAAATCTGCATTAACTACCGGAAATTCTTCTTCGTCCAATTCCCTCGCCGGAACAACATCCTCCAATGAAGTAAGTTTAATTTAATTATGTAACAAGATAATTATACTTACTATTTTGTAATTGTTTTTAGACCACTTCCACTGACTCTCAAATTACGTCACTATACAGCTATTTCGATGGTATTAAAATTTTTTAAATCAATATTATTTAATATTTTAAATTTTTAGATGGCTTTTATTTTTTTGTTTGCATGTATCTAGTTCATTTTAGAAAAACATTTTATGTAATTTTTTTTTATTATAATCATAAAAAGCACAAATATATATTCTAGTATGTATACGTAAATCATAGAAGTAATAAAGAGCATATTATCATGTATGTGGGTGGATTTTTTAATTAACGGTTAATCTTACAAAACAGTTTTCTTGGCGTATTTAGGTGTGTTTATCAGGTATACTATATTATTATAAAATTCATCTGTATTCTTTATTTTTACATAGGTATGTACCTACCTAACTTATTTGTTAATGAAAAGATTTTTATTCCGAGTATAAGTGATCGAAGGTGATTTTATGTTACTTTAAGAACTATTGTAGAAAAGAGAATAAAAATAATAATATAAAAAATTATACAAGATTCTTTTTTAAGGGTTTAATTAATTTTTGAAATGAAACTAAGGTTATTATGGCGAATTTTCTGCTAAAGAAATTCAAAAAATAAAGTAATAAATTAAAAAACATTAGGCTACTGACTTATTTTAAAATACATAAAAAAATTTAAAGGAGTTTGGTACAACAAAGTTCTTAAGATAATCGAGAAAGTAACTATATAATAATAATTACAAAATCAACGCCGCAAAAACAGCAATTTCTAGAGTGCGTAACTCTAATAATTTGTCAACTTGCAAAAACCCTCTGAATTTCTTGCAACTCAATCCTGAAAAAATGGCGCCGGGTAATCCTTTCGTGCACATGTGCCAACTGAAAGCAGATGAACTCACCAGATTGCCCCCCTTACCCCCCAACGCTTCTTGGTTAAGAAAATTTTTTAGAACGCTGAGAGAATGCACGTTACTGGATCCGAAGAATGTCAAGCTAGAATATTATTTTGGAAGTTTAACTGAGGCTCTGATGGCTAGACGAGCTCACATGCGAGGCAAATATTTTTACATTATTCATCCTCTGAGTAAATTTAACTCTTGGAGACAACGAGTTATGTTTGTTGTTTTTTACATTATGTTTATATTAGATCCATTTCATGATTCGTTTTTTAGGAAAACGAACTACAAAGAGTTGTCTTTGATATTCCACGTCATTCTTATGGCGAATTGTATGGTGTTTCTTAATATAGGTTTCACGTTTCTCTCTGGTTATCTGGTGCATTATTCCAAAGAAATTGAATTGACGCCAAAACTAATCGCCGTTCATTATTTGAAAAGTTATTTCATACCTGATGTGGTTGGTAATATTCGCCTTGATTATTTGGTGGCTAACATTTTAAATTCTTCTGAACTAACTTTAGAGATTGTTTCTTTGTTTCAATTTATAAAATTCATCCGGGTGCTTCATCTTTGGCAGATTTTATATAAAGCTAAGGATTTTTTTCAAGTTAGGGAACAATACATCCTTTGCATCAGCTACTCTGTTTTTACTACTTTAATTTTACACGTTTGGAGTTGCTGGATTTACAAAATGCACAACTTGGTGACTTTGATTGGAGGAGAACCAAACATCAAGTCTTGGTTTGTCCAAGCTAAGATCCAACAAGGATCCGATGCGTCTGCAATGGAAAAATACTTGGAGTGCCTCCACACAGTTTGCTGCCATTTTCTCGGAGTTGGACAAGGAACCTATCTTATCAAAGACGTTTTAAACGAACAGATCATAATGTCTTTGGTATTGATAACTGGACGTTTGTACACTCTATTAATAACAGCACATCTGCTACATGTGTTTGGTGTAGTAAACATCTCCGAAAGCAAGTACGAGCAGCTCCAAAGCCAATTCAAGCACTTCATGTTCGTTAACATGTTCCCAAAGAGTTTGAAGAAGCGAATGACATCGTTCGTTGAGTACAAATTCCAAAAGCACTACTACAGAGAAGACGTCATAACATCAAGTTTATCTGAAAAATTACAAGACGAAATTTACATGCACAACTGTCGTGTGCTATTGGAAAAACCAATTTTCAAAACCATGTCTAAAACCTACCTCAACAGCATTGTTAAATCCTTCAGAAAAGAAGTGTTCATGCCGAAGGACTTTGTCTTTGCCTACGAGGAAGAAATCCAACGTGTTTACTTCATCGCCCATGGAACTGTAGTGTTTTACAACAAGGATGGCGTTGAGCTTCTTCATCTTCACGACGGTGATTTAATTGGCGTCGGTTCTCTTCTAGCACCATCTCCCACCTCTCTGGTCAATATTATAGCTGTGGAAATTTGCGAGATGTACAGTGTGGAGGTGAAGGTGTTCTTCCATATGCTCAAATCTCAACCGGCTTTCAACAACATGATCCAGACTAGAGCAAAACGCGAAATCAATTGGTACCAACGGGCTGAGAAGAAGTTTTATGAAAGTGGATACACTTCAACGCATTTCTTGGCTGAGTTAAAAGAAGGACATATTTTGGAGAAGAGGGGAAGGAGACCGAAATTTACGGAACTTTAAGTACCTACCTACTATTTTATTGTTTGATTATTATCATCAGTTATGTTAAAAAAATTATCTTTCTTATACAAGCTTAATCTAATTTACCTATGTTTTGAATTTATTATGTTATGCGATATGGTAAATGAAATATTAATAAATTTAATTAACGTATATTATTTTTATTTATTAAACATACTTTCGATTATACAAAGATATTGCTAATTGCTACTTTACAAAAGTCATCAGTCACTCTTATAATTATTAGAAAACATTAACTAGGTATATTAAAGTTTATAAACTGAATTTTATTACTTCTATTTTTGATATATTTTACTTTTACATAGTAACGTAAGTAGGAGTAGTCATCACTCCACAGTTATTATTTTTAGCAGCCATTAAAACATACCCATCATTTCCCCAATAATTAGACCAACTGTTCTTTATCAACCAATAATTCATTCCATTGATGGTACCATAACCGACAGCTAAAACTGCATGGTCCAGGTTTTCTTCTTTGTTGCCACTACGAAATAATATAAATTGTTTTTAGTCTATCTATACAAATTCAGACTTAATTTTTCAGGAAGATATTCACCATGATGCGTCGTAGTAAACACCATTGGAATAGAAACTAAATGTACGATGACTGGCATCGATGGCTACGCTAATGGGCCCGTGTTTGAAAATTGCTAATTTTAAGGCGTCTTCATTATTGGCTGTTACATTGACCCAGCCGATGATTTTGGCCACTTTTGGTAATTTGTCGGCGTGGCAGTACCCGTCCTAAAATAGAAAAGCAAATCTAGAAATCCAGTTTTTAAAGTCGACCATCTAAATAATTAAAATTAAATTCTTACTTGTCCCAAATAAGGTCCATACGATTCTTCCGTTGGAATACCACCATGTTTCAACATCCATTTATAAGCCCTGAAATCTTCTCCGCCATCACATCCATTGTTACCATATCTAAAAACAAACCAAACAATTTATTTTTATTGGAAAATAATTTATAAATATCTTACCCCCATGAGCAGTCTATCAGAGCCTGTTGCGACAATCTGACAAGATTGCCACCATTCTTTAAAAAGTAGGCACCTTCCACTGAGCCCACTGTTCCAAAGGACCAGCAGGATCCACACACAGATTGGTCTAATAACAAAAACATTTATTAAAAAAAAACTGTAAAAGGAATATGATCCATGTTTTATAAGTTATACATATACAGTGAATTTTTTGTATGAGTCTCCATAGGGATTTACATGGTAAAATCTTCAACTCGTGTTAACGGTTTTTCTACTGCGAATTTCAGAATGATTTTTGGCACACTATTAGTTTGCATCTTTTTTTACATGTTCTAGTAGTTCTTAAAATGTAAAAAGTACAATTTATTTATTTAAACGGGAAAATAATTACATAATTTTAGCTCGTTTTCACATTAAAATTTATTAAGTAAGGAGGCTGTGTCCACTGACAAGCAAATAACTATTCCAAAACTGTCACTTTATTTGCATGTTTTTATTAAGTTTGAAAGAGTTTCAAAACGTGAAAATGTCTTTGTACACCATCGAAGAAAAAGTAAAATTCATTACGGCGTATATTAAAGGTGTCTCAAGTAGAGAGATATGATAATTTTGCGGTGGAATATCCAAATCGACCCATACCTTTAAAATTCTACAATAAATGTCAGTGGACAAAGCCTCCTAACTTACTAAATTTTAATGTGAAAACGAGTTAAAATTATGTAATTATTTTCCCTTTAAAATAAAAAAATTTTACTTTTTACATTTTAAAAACTACTAGAATATGTAAAAAAAGTATAGTGTGCTAAAAATTATTTTGAAATTCGCAGTAGAAAAACCATTAACACGAGTTAAAGATTTTACCATGTAAATCCCTATGGAGGCTCATAAAAAAATTCACTGTATAAGGTTTTGTTTAAAGAATGTGATAGGTTTGGAGTACTTCAGAAATGCTAAAAGTCGTTTTTCGAAATAACTTTTTATCGTTTGTAGTCGATTATAATAATTTTTGTCTTGTATGTAGGAAGTGTCTTCGAATACTGAATAACGCTCTCATGTTCAAAAAAATTGAAACTTTTTTAAATTTTTCACATGAAAAACATTGTTTGATTTTTTTCTTTACCTTTAACAGGTGTCACAGCTCCAAATATCCTCCAATCAAACTGATCTGGAACGTCGTCTTTTCGAATATTCTTATAAGGGAACGGCGCCCCTCCATTGTATTCCCCAGAATACTTCTTGCCTCGTAAAGCCTTCAACTCCAACTGATTTTTATCTGCTAGATGATTCACCGCCAAAGTAAAACCTACAAGAAAACGAAATCAATTTTTTTTAATATTCTTTAATATCCCCACTCGCACCTTTATTCTGTCTATTAACTGAATGAATAAAGCGAATATTCTGTCGGAAAACTTCCATACGCTGAACATGCTCCTTCTGGTCGTTGTACTGTTTCCTGTGTTTACGCATAAATTTTCTAAATTCTAAATCTACATGGCGAGTTGTTTCCGGTCGGATGAACTCTGCCATTGGATTGAATGTGTAAATGTGTTTGTCTCCTGGACCTGGGAAGGAACTGCACGTCATGTCTGGAAAATAATCGCATATTTTAATCATTTACTCCAATATTTCTTATATTATTAAGTTTTACTTGGATCTACTTGGAATATGTCTTTTGGAATATCGCTTACATCGTAGGCATCGTATTCTAGATAATAATGGTCGTAGTGGCTGCCTAGAAGCGAGTTGAATCCTCTCATTTCATATCTTAAATACCAGAAATTTTAGAAAAATAAATTATGTAATTAGCAAGGGAAATTTACCGGACGGGTACCGCAAGTTTAATGTCCTCGTTATTAGGATCTGGGCGATAGTTCATCCACATCGTGTACTTGTTGATCTTCTGGCCAATAGTTTGCGTCAACAGCCATTTTTCTGTTAAAACTCCATCGATGGTTTCTTCACCTAAAGCATCAAACCATCAGCAAATATTTGGATGTAATTATATGGTAAGTACCTACCAGCGCATTCAAATCCAATTAATGAAGGTAGAATGGATTGAGGTGTTATAGAGTTATCAGAAGTACCATTCACTTGTAAGCAAGTTCTTGTGTTTTCTTGGTCTTCGGTTGTAACTGGCGCTATTTTAAGACTTGTACCATACGATCCAGTGCTGCCCAATTGGTAGGTTTTTACCATGTCCCCGTAGTAATCAATTCGAGATTGTTTGGAAGAACTGTCGTACCTGTGGGATTTATACTAATTTTTGTTAGTGGTACTAATTATCCATATAAAAGTTAAAGAAAGTGAGTTCTTAATATAATCCGGGTAGGTATCCTAATACTAATATTTGCAGCTCGGTTTTTATAGTTGATTCGCAAGTTGAAAAAGAATACCTAATCACCTCCATAAGATTAACTTAAATTAGTACTTAGGTACACTTCTGTGCACTGAAACTTACATAAAATTGCGTTCATTTACAAGTCTTTTTTTGAAACATCTTGATAATAATTCATATAAAGGTAATCAATGGAGGTAAATGGCTCCTAGTAACTGGTTTGCAAACATGAAAACAAATGAAGGCAAATTTTCGCAGCTAAAAAAATCCAAAAATCGCTCTCAAGGCTTGTATGCTTTTTCAGTAAACAGAAGTGTACGTATAAGAAATTAATGTAAAATTCATATTTTATTGTAAATGATCATCAACTCATGCTCATCACATTAATTTAAATCAATTTACAGATACAAATTTCCATAAATATTATGTGTAGTTTATTATCTCTACATTACATACTTATGTATATAGCTAACTTAAATATTTTCGAACAATATAAACTTTAAGGTTTCGATAACCTCTGGCCTCTGGTAAAAGTCAAGAATAACAGCCGCAAAATGAATATGCTAATAATGTTGGTTGATTTTCTATTAATTTTATTATTGTTAATTTTTTCTAGGAAAAAAAACAGTTTTTAATAAAATAAAAATATTCTTAGAAATCAAATCATCAACAATATACCTACCTATTATAGGTAGTAGATAATTTATAAATTACATTACAAAAAACCAAAAAATTAAAGTACCTATATATTTTACGAGTAAAATAAAAACTGATCGAGAGGCGCAACAATTGTATTGTAATTTGCATGATATTAATTCGAGAAAAAATTCCTTACCAAGCATAAAAAGGCTCCTCAATTTCTGCATAGGGAATATACAAAATCCCCTTCACAGTATAGTGTGGATTCCAAGACGGTGCTCCAGCATTATCGCATATGCCATAAACTATTCCAGAATAAATTACTTTATAAAATTTAACAAAAATTATTTTTCTTACCTTCAGTAAGCGTTATTACACTAATAAAAAATATCAACGCTATTTTAGTTCCCATGTTGATCATTCACAGCACACACAACGGACACCGAATAACTGATTACGATTTTTGTATTTATATAGAATTTTTGTTTGAATAGCACAAAGATAATAATGCAAAATAAGTGTAAATTGAGATGTCAGTAATTCTGTATGGACAGTTGGGTTTTATCGCTTGGCGTTGAATCAAAACAACCCCGCCGAGTGCCGCGACCCGCGACCTTTCCTCTACTCTGACACAGCACACAGCTGATTTCAGTAGGAAGTTTTGAGACAACAAAGGGGAAACTTATTGCAGTTTGCATATAGAATAGGATCGAAGGTTTATCAAAACTTTTGTTCAGAATTTCTAGTTGTAGGGTGCAGGTGTTTTATGTTATCCCTCTTTAAATACATATATTCAAAAGTAGATTCCTGTTGAGGACAGTTGAGATACTTAATTTTTTTATTTAAAAGATAATTTTAGATAGGTAACAGTCCACAAGATTCAAAAAGTAAGGTATAATTTAGAATCTTTATCCTTATATTTAAAATTCAGTTTATTAACAATTTTTGATGTCTAATAATTATTATAAATTATACTAAATAATATTTCCCAAAGACCCTGTACGTACTTGCAACACTCCAAAATTCCTGATTGTAACAAATTCAATATTTTATTAATATCACCACAGAATAATATTCTGTGATATCACTTCAAAGTATCAGTGTAAATAATTACAAAGCGTTTTTTTTTCAAAAATAAACAAATATAGACCTAGTTAAAACTGTAGCTAAGCAAAAAAGATAAGGTAAATGTACGCTAAAGTGCTACTACTTATTTAACAGGAACAATGTAATAATTCTTGAGAAATTTCAAAAAATTTATTTGGACTTCAAGATAAAATATCGTATATTTAGAAATTATTATGTACATATATAAATATAATTTGGGATGGGCACAAAATAATCTAAATCTGATTACGATTAGGTTTCGATTAATATTTTTATTATACTGTACAACATATACTTTAAACTTAAGAAAATATGTCATTAAGCTGCTACTCTAACAAAATTGTTGTCCTCGTTTACTCCATGTTCTTGTGCACCGGGCATTCGAGCAGAATTCTGAAAGAGAAAAAGTAATTGTAAACTCAGTATTTCTTAATTAATAGGGATTTATGGGACTTCAATTTTAGTTTTGAAAAAATTCGAACCAAAACGACTTTCTACAAACTTACCAAACTCCTAGCTCGTTCCTCAATCAAACTAAAAGCGTAATGATTCAACGAAATAACTTTGGGTAGTGCAACTCCCTGAAAGCGGTACATATTCCCGCCCCGTACATCAGTCTCTAGCTTAAGCACATTAGCAACAGTAATTCTCCCTAAATGACTTGTATTAGTCACCATTGGCCCTCTAGAGATATCCACGTGTAACCCAGCTTTAAACAGTGTCACTTTTTCACCGTTATGTGAAGCAATGTCGGGAATTTGCTCGGTTTTGTGAGGATTGTTTTTGAAAATTTCGAAAGCTAAATCTTTGTCTACATCCAAACAGTTAATTGGATGGTTTTGGTTGCAAAACTTGATCATGTCTATGGAAAGTACTTTTAATTCGGATGGCGACGGTTTCCAGTTTTCCAAGGATAATTGGACGTCGTAAACGAAACTACCGGATTTGACTAGAAAGACAAAATAGTAATTAATGTTATGTGGAAAGTATGTTTGTTATGTATTTCTACCGTTTGGACTAGGAAAACTGTGTAGTTTTACTTCGACTTTATCTTTGAAAGCATTACTAACAACTGCTCCTAGTAGGAAACTGCAAGTTCGCCAAAATGCCTTGTTCACTGTCGAAGGGTTAGGTAGTTGGTAGTGTAAAAACTCTAGTTTACAAGCGTCTGGAAGTGGCTTGTGCATATGCCACAAGGTTTCGCTATTCAGAAGGGCAACAGCAGCTCTACTGGAAACTTTATCACCAATATCTGAAAAACAACATTACATAAACTTCACTATTACTGTGATTATCTTAACTTACGCCTAGCACAGTCATAGGGCGTTGACAACTTTTTATTCATAGTTAAAGTACAGTTTTCCGGTGGGCCCTCATATTGAATATCAATTTTCTCAATCCGACCCACAGCCTCACGCTGGCGTTTACGTTCCGTATCGAATAAATCACTTTGTCGTTGAGATTCTTCCGAAAAACTACTTATACATCCTAAAATTAACGAAAATGTAACAACTCTGTAAAAATAACCTCAAAACCATGCGTACTTCTCGTACTGAAAAGTTGTTGCTTAACAGAACCAACTTTTAGATGTTTTGTTATATTACTTATCACACAACTCATTTTTGATTGTGTTTTAATGAATTCAAAAGCCTTAGAACATCAGGTAAAATTCAAGAAGTTTTAAAAATGATTCGGCTTTCGTGACGGATTGACAATCGAATCAGTGCTGTCAACTTAACTAACTAATGCAAATTTCCCTGCATGCTATTGAAAATCACAATACCAGAGAATATTCAAGGAGGACGATTAGATTAAAAAAATCCTGCGAATTTAGCGCAGAAATAAAAATCTCTTGAAACTGGTATCGTTACCAAACTTAAACCAATGTTTTTTTGGATAATTCTAAGTTGTTACCTTTACAAGTACACAATAGGCAACACACAGTACAAAATAGAATATCTGGTTGCAGTTAAAATTGCTGCAAAATGATTGGCTGAACAAAATGTCGGATTTGATTGGTTGCCACGACTCGGAATTCACCTGCAAACCGATTGGTTCACATAACTTCAGTGGCGTACTCGATTTTTTATTTATTGTGATCAAAATTCGTTTGAAATTGTTTGTTTAAGTGGTTTCTACAGGTTTCTAAGATAAAAATGCCACTGCCAATCCATATTTTCCTAGTTTCGTTTGTACATTCGTGATAAAGCTTTTTTTTTTAATTTTTAGACTTTTTATTTTGAAGCCCTCAATATAGTAGTTTTTTGATGGACACCAGATGTCTCTTACTCTTTTACTAAATTTTTAAATTTTTTTGTGATAGTTGGTCGAAATAAGGAATTTTTACTAAATTTATCACGGATTTTTCTTAGATTTTATTGGAGTACTTTGTAGAAACATCTTAAATGTTGCATAGATAGCATTGTTTAGATTAGACATTTATTACTTTTGGGTGGTAAAACGAAAATGTCAAATAAAATTTTTGAAGTTTTTAATTTGAATTTGTCAAATTTGTACAAGGAATACAAGCAATTTTTGTAGATACACGAAGCTTATGATATTTTGTGAAGATAAAATCCATATTGTAAGTACATATTACTCTCTACGCATACAGTTGAAATCAATTTAAAACTAATTATTACAAGAAAAAATAATTAGTGTGTTTTGTAGTTGTTACAGAAAATAACTTTGTCCTATAATAAAACAACCAGTTTGAAAATGTCTCAAAAATGTACAGCCAGTTGCGCCGGTGCTCAGTTGGAGACAGATCCATTCAGCGAGCCACAACCGGTAACGATGGAACCTAAGCCGCATTTAACCTCCGAGCCAACCTGGCAGAAATTGCAAGAATATTACGACAAAAATGGACAAAACATCGTTATCAACGAGTTGTTCACAAAGGAACCCAGTCGATTTAACAAATACAGGTGAGTTTTTACTGGGTTTCACTGAAAAAATTTGTTCGATACCGCTGACCTTCATTCGACCTTCGTCTGGTTACTTTTATTTAGATATGAATGATGATTATTCAGTTTAAACCAAAGAAAAGATTTTAGATTTTAGGTAGTTGTGGATTTGTTAAGAAAATATTTACTAATTTAATGGTTAATTTATGAATGAATATATTGCGAAATATGACGATTTGTTTACGCATATTAGGTAGAAATTTTCTTAAACCAATTTTTGAGTTTGTTTTATAATTAAATAAGTACCTACCTACCTATTAACGAGTTAACTTAATTACCTGTACAATAATTTTCTGTTTGTAGTATCAAAATTTCAACCCCGAATGATGGCGACATCCTTATCGATTATTCAAAAAATCGACTGGACCAACAAGCTCTTGCTCTACTTGTGGACTTGGCTAAAGCGCGTAAAGTTGAACAGGCTCGCGATGCCATGTTCACTGGACAAAAAATCAACTTTACGGAAAACAGGGCCGTTCTACATATAGCCCTACGTAATCGTCGCAACCGACAAATTCTGGTTGATGGAAAAGATGTGACTCCCGACGTGAACGCTGTCCTCGAACACATGAAACAGTTCACAAATTCCATCTTAAGTGGACAATGGCGAGGGTAGGTAGAAAAATTTACACTTGCAGGAAATTTACTAAAAAATAACTTTCTTACTACTTGTATCTACTTATTTAAGAAACCTTAGAAATGTTCATAATTATTGTGATGAGATTAAATAGGTATAAAAAATTTGTACGATTTTTTATTAGGAAGATTCTTTGTAGGCTTTTCGAACATTTGCAATTTCTTTTTCTAGCTTCTCTGGCAAACAAATCACCGATGTGGTCAACATTGGAATCGGAGGTTCCGACTTGGGTCCATTAATGGTCACCGAAGCTCTAAAACCTTACAATAAAGGATTGAGAATGCACTTTGTGTCCAATATTGATGGCACTCACTTGGCTGAAGTACTGAAGAAGCTTGATCCGGAAACTGTTCTGTTTATCGTTGCATCTAAAACCTTTACAACTCAAGAGACTTGCACCAATGCTAATTCAGCTAAAGAATGGTTCTTGACCTATGCTAAGGATGTATGATCTTTATTCAGTAGCGTTTTTTTTTTCGAATATATGGCAAGTTTTTGTTTTATAGCCAGCTGCAGTCGCCAAACATTTCGTGGCGTTAAGTACCAATGCACAAAAGGTGACAGAGTTTGGTATTGATCCAGCTAATATGTTTGGTTTTTGGGACTGGGTTGGCGGTAGATATTCTTTATGGTCGGCTATTGGATTGAGCATTGCATTGTCTATTGGCTTCGATAATTTCCAGCAGTTATTGGAAGGAGCTAGTCTGCTTGACCAGCACTACCAAACTGCTCCGTTGGAACAAAATGTAAGTTCCTCTAAAAATAATAATTTAAATATACTTGGAGAGTTATTCATAAGAGTTGACAAGTAGGCAACTTTAGTTTGTGGATAATTTCAGTATAATCAGTTTTGTTCCTACATGAATTTCAGACTAGTCAGAAACTGTGGGAGAATAGGTAGCCAATAATTATTGTTTTTGTCTTCAATTTACTAGGCGCCAGTGATTTTGGCTCTTTTGGGCATTTGGTACCATAATTTCTACGGAGCTGAAACCCATGCTCTCCTTCCGTACGATCAGTATTTGCATCGATTTGCAGCCTATTTCCAACAAGGCGACATGGAAAGCAACGGTAAATATGTAACTCGAAGTGGAAAAGAAGTAAGTCAATCTTGAAAAAATGTATTTATTAAGACGTAGGTAGGTACTTACTTCCATACAAACTTATTTTCAGGTTGACTACTCAACCGGTCCAATCGTTTGGGGCGAACCAGGCACCAACGGCCAGCACGCATTTTACCAACTTATTCATCAGGGTACTCGTATGATTCCAGCCGATTTCATAGCACCAGCCCAAACTCACAATCCAGTAAGTAACGGTAGCCATCACAAGATCCTCTTGGCGAATTTCCTGGCGCAAACTGAAGCATTGATGACTGGTAAAACATCGGCTCAAGCTAAAAGTGAACTGGAGAAACAAGGTCTGACAGGGGAGGATCTGAAGAAAATCCTCCCCCATAAAGTCTTTCAGGGTAATCGTCCTACCAATAGTATTGTCGTCAAAAAGGTGACGCCATTTGTTTTGGGCGTGCTCATTGCCATGTATGAACACAAAATTTTCACACAAGGTGTCATTTGGGACATAAATTCGTTTGATCAATGGGGCGTGGAGTTGGGCAAACAATTGGCCAAAGCAATTGAGCCTGAGCTTCAAGATGCTAATCCTGTATCTTCGCATGATGGGTCCACTAATGGACTGATCAACTTCATTAAAGCTAATCGTTAGGAGAGGCGCTGATGGTAGCAATAATACAAAAAAGTATACCTAAAATGGATGTTTATATCATGTTTACTAGAGCATGTTTTTGTCGATTGTCATCAAATTTTGTTATACACCTGAGAGATTTTATTTGTTTTTAATAAAAAGTTCCCTAGTGTGTGAGGGGTTTTATTTTTTAATTTTGAAAGTATATAAGTACTTAGGAGAATGTGTCGTAAATTGAATAAAGTGTTTTATAATCCAATTTTGAAACTTTTACAAAACAAGTTTCCCAGCTGTTGACTATAATTTGTAAACTATCCAGTCTAAGTTAATCCTCATCAACACTTGGATGCATCTAACAATACTTGAATCAGATTTATTGCAAAATAGGAACGTTTTTTTATACCTATTACATTTCCAAAAAATTTAAGTGGTTCTAGACAATTTCCGTACAATCGCAACTTAAGAAAATAAAGTGTAATAGAAAACAGTGAATTTTTCCCTTTAAAAATCAACATTTGGGCTAAGAAAACACTAAATACCTACGGCTAAAGCACAATTAACGATTCTGAAATTGTGATTCTTTCAAAAATTATCGCATTTTCATGTTTCGCTACTAGATGGCACAACGCACTAAGTGTATTGTTGGTTACATAAATATAAAACACTTGTATATTTGGTTGCCTACTTTGACAGTATGAATATAACCTCAATTTTTAAATTAATAAAAGAGTCTTTTGTAAATAAATAATGTTTGACCTTTCAAACTGCTTTATACCTTTTCTAATAGTAGCCAATTTATTTAGTAATTACTCGTTTAATACTGACTTTTGCCAGAAAAACTCAGATGATTGTCCAGTAGAAAAAACACGGTAACTTTTCTAAAAATTGCGTACTTATATAATTTGTTGAATCAAAATATTGTTTTAGCTATTTGTTTTACGATATAAATCCACCGGAAGGTTTTAATCTACGTAGGGATGTTTATATGAGGTTTGCTGTGCTTGCCCATCAACTACACCAAAGTGAGGACGAAAAACTCAATAGATTTAAATTAGTTTTACCGCCATGGTCGAATTTGATGCACTGGAAGTATAGAGATTATCCAGAGCATATACCGTGGTCTTATTATTTTGATCTCCAAAGCCTTCGTAACTTTGCCCCTGTGATAGAAATGTATGAATATTTTTACAGTAAGTTTTTTTCAAACAAAACGCGTGTTTGATTAAATAAAAACAATTCGATTTCAGGTTTAAAGAGACGGTACTCTAAAGTTGTTATAGATGAGGTGTATATTTTACAACATTTCGCCGATATGTTTGAAAGTGGTAATTTTGAGGATCGAATGCAAGTGGAAAACTGTCAAAAACAACATTATCCCTTGTATTTTCACTACGAAAATATTACTTCTAACAATGTTAAATGCTTGTCTTACCATGGACCCGCGATGAAATTATCCAAATTACTTAGTAGCTCCCCCGCGAGGTAATTTAGTTGTTGATATTGTCACAGAATTATTTACAAATTTTTATTTAAAATTAGGACAGTTTTACTAGATCATGCCGAAGTAGCCCTTCATGATACATTCGGAAGTAAAATCTACTGGGAAGCGAGACGAAGCATGCGATTTAATCTACAATTGCGTGAAATAGCCAATAATTTTCGAAAATCTTACCTTAATTCTTCAGATGAATTTGATGGTACTTTCTTGCCTGGCGATTGGCGAAAGGAGAAGGTGTTTGAGATTTTTAGAAACAACATTCATAGAAATTGCTGAGTTTCTGAAATTTTAGCCTAAAAGAAGCGCTAAAGGTGGACCATACTTAGCTGTACATTTGAGACGGAAGGATTTTGTACGAAGTCGCTCAGATGAAACACCTAGTTTAGACACTGTTGCACGACAAATAACTCAAAAATTAAAAGAACTGAAATTGGGGACTGTTTTTGTTGCTACTGATGCACCACAGAAAGGTTACACTTTTAATTATTTTATTGACAAATGTGAAATGTGTGTGTTATGTTTAGAATACGAAGATTTATTCCAAAAGCTACCACCAAACTTGCAAGTCTTGCATTATGTGCCACCTGAAAGTGTTCTGGAAATATTCAAAGATGGAGGAATAGCGATAATTGATCAAATTATTTGTTCTTATGCTCGTTATTTTATTGGAACCCATGAGAGTACGTTTTCGTTTCGTATTCAAGAAGAACGGGAAATTTTAGGGTTTCCTGTGGACACAACATTCAATAGTTTTTGTAAAAATGCTAGTATTTGTAAAAAGCCATCAGTTTGGAAAATTGTTTATTAAAGAATTTATAGAAATGGACAAGAGATTATTGTACTCAAAAATTGTAGAACAAAGGCTGTTAAAAGATTTATACTTAAAATTTACGTAGGTACATAAAAGCAATAATCTCTGCACTTTATTTTTTATAAGAAAAATTAACTTTGAAAATTAAAACTAAACGTGGTATGTATTTTCTGAATACAATTTTATTATAACTCAATACAAAAAATTAACTTAAACTTTATTTTGGGCATCCTCCTTCTCTGCCTTATATTTATAATGCAAGTCCATGCAATCGTTGTTATCAATATGCACCCATCCAGTAGATTTCATATGATAAACTCGGACAATACCACCAGAATAAGCATCTCTGTGCGTGGCATGATAAATAGCTCTACGTCCAAGATCATACGCTTGCTCATCAGTTAAATCCCATTTATAACCAGAATCCAAAACACCAAACGCGTATATTGAACCAGAACCAACACTAAAAACCTTCCCGGGAATCCGTGTACCTTCTGAATCAACATAGTACAGTTGAGGTCCCTAAATCAAGTATAGTTTAAACACTTTTTGTCGATAAACAATGATGGAAAAGTACGAACCCTTTTGTCCCACCCAGCGAGCATCATTCCAATAGACAAACCCATTCCCTTGTAGTTGTAAACCATATTTGCCATAAGTTTTGATGCAGCTGCAACGGAAATACGTTCGCGGTTACGTAGCTCGTACATTCTGCATTGTTTGGCTAAAACGCGGTCCCAATAGACGCAATCGGCTGCACCTCCAGCCAAAGTTCCTATGTAAAACAACCAATTTTCGGATTTGTATAAATATAGTAAAAAGACAGGATTACCCAAAAGAAAATCGTTGATTTCCACGATTTTTTTCATTGTTTGTGACCCAATGAACTGTCCGCCGGTTGCTCGGGAATCCACAGCGAGTACAACACCGCCTTGGTACATGAAGCCCAAAGTTGTGGTGCCGTGATCGAAATTCATTTTAATTTCGCGTCCAGATTCATCCTTGCGAATGTTAGCCAAGCTTTGAACAGGCTAAAAGTAACTAAAAGGTAATTTCAAACTGTTTTTGGGTATACTGTACTTACATTGGAAAATGGGGGTACACCAAGTTCTAAATTATTGGTGAAATTTCGGCAGAATTGCGTTAGATCATTGTCGAAATTACTTGGGGATTTCGGTTTGGTAAAATCCTCAATACCACAAACTTCTGCTAAGCTCATTTTGTAAAATTACTCGAAATGACAGTGCAAAACACAAATACACCGCTTGATTGCAGATGAATTAACCAAATTTGCTGACAAGTGTCAAAAACTTTCTTGTGTTTGTTACATTACGTACCAACTTAAAATCTTAGAAAATATTTCGATAATTTATAACGAATTTTGAAACTTTTTGCATTAGAGAACCATAAAATTATACATATAAGAAATTTTAGATATTTTGTAAATCAAAGGAGTAATCTGATAAATTTAATATGACAGACGTGAAGTTAGTACGAGACGCTAATGTTCGTACGGTTGGTCATCCTGGATTTTTTGGCGCAAGTTTTTCAATTTGAAAAAAGGGTCTTTTAAGGACTTTTAAAAGGTGCAAACAGTATTATAATTTTCATTCCTAATGATAGTTTTCGGTAAATTGTATCATTGGAAATTTTATGAGAATAATAATTATTATTATTCGAGTTTGTCGAATTGAACAAATTGAGATTAATTTTTATTTTGGAAACTTCAAAATTAAAGACTGCCGCATTGCCATTAACAAAATTTGAAGTTTTGACATGACAAATACGGGCCATAATCAAAATTCGTAAAATGAACAAAACTGCTTTTAAAGCAATTAATTTTATTTCGGCCGTGATATTAAATTACACCGTACAATTTCTAACATATTTGTTTTTCTGCAAAGACTCCCCAAAATCCTGTTATTTGTTCCCGTGAATTCGACCAGAAACAGAAACAAATTACAATATGGATAACAAACTGAATTGGTCCCCAGAGATATTTAAAGTCGTGGAAATAATTCAAGATCAATTGTATTTTGCAGTTATAAAAGATGCTACTCCGAAAAAACTCAGGAGCACCATTGACAGTTTTTATTTTACGGTGGATGAGGAACTAGTTTACCATAATTATTACAACGATTTTGGTCCGTTAAATATATCCTGTTTGTACAAGTACTGTTACAAGTTGAACAAGTACTTGGAGTACGCGAAAGGACTCAAGAGAATTGTACACTACACGATCAATGTTCCGGAAAAAAAGGCAAATGCAGCGTTTCTCATTGGAGCATTTTGTGTGATTTACTTGAATAAAACTCCTAAAGAAATGCAAACTTTGCTGACGTCCCTTGGATATTACAAGTAGGTATCTAATTGAAAATGTCTGCAGTCATCTACCTACATATAAAACCTCCGAAATTTGTTTTAGACCTTTTGTAGACGCTTCCCAGTATGCTAATCAGTACACGATCAGTTTAATAGATTGCTTCCAAGCCCTGGCCAAGGCTTGTACCTTTAATTTTTTCGATTTTGATGACTTTAATGTTTCGGAATATGATACGAATGATAAAATACAGTTTGGCGATATGAATTGGTTGCTGCCGCGAAAATTTATGGCGTTTATTAGTCCTACAGAAAGCGAATATATTAATGGGCATTCGCCGCAGTTTTACGTGAAATATTTTTTGAAGAATGATGTCAAAACTGTTATTCGGTTGAATAATCCTACTTATGATGCAGCTAGGTGAGTGGCTAGTACATATTTGAAAAGTTTCACCAAACTTACCTACCATTAATGTACCTACCTACATATTATTAACAGTTACAATATTCCAGCTTTACAGGAGTTGGAATCCAACATTTCGATCTAATTTTTCCAGACGGCAGTACACCTCCAAAAGACATTCTACTAAAATTCTTGTACATAACGGAAAATGCTCCAGCAGCTGTAGCTGTACATTGTAAGGTGAGTTCGAGGATAAATATACGCAAAAATTACGCAAAGTTATTTTTTCGTTTATAACTTGCAGGCTGGATTAGGAAGAACCGGATCCTTAATTGGGGCTTTTCTAGTGAAACACTACCATTTATCTGCAAAGGAAGCCATAGCTTGGATGCGAATTTGCCGACCTGGTTCTGTAATTGGACAGCAACAGTGTTGGTTGGAGACTATCGAGGCTTGGTTGTGGAGGAGTGGCGCTCAATTTAGGTTTTAATATTAAAAATAACGTAACAGCGGTTGGTTATTTTTGCACGTCCGACATAAAAATAATAAAATTCGTATTTAATATAGTTTGTTAAATTTGCTGAATGCGGGACTATACCTACTATTAGTATTAGTACAACAAAAGTTTTATTCTTTCTTCAGACGTGTAAATAGCCACAGCGAAAATCTGCCTTGTACGTTAATTTGAATATGTAGGATGTGCAATTATGGAGACGGAGACAAGATTCCATGCCACAGATGCGGGATATACAGCAAAAGTTGGCCGAAGGAACGCGAAAAAATCATCAGAGAAGCCCGAAAAAAAATCCAGTCGAAATTCACCAACTCCCAGCTGGAGAAACTCAGCCAAAAGAAGCGCCAGTCGGTTAGTGTGAACGGATTAGCTGACGCAACGCCAGTAGTCCACAAATGCCTTAAATCCAGTGAAGGAAGCAGCGCTACTTTCAGTAGCATATCGCATCTCATCAACTCTGTTCAAGGACTAGCGACTAACTGCAACAATCTCTTTAGAAACATAACAGTTTTAACTAACGAACCCCAAAATAACGTTACGGTACAGACGTCGTTGATGTCGAAGACGTCCAGTGATGTTTCACAAATTGAACAGCACAGAATCGTAATGTTGACTGGAAGAAATACGAATAATAATACTAGACACTCAACAGCTGTGGGTACTATCGATGAGGCTAACAAAAATAAAAATAAGGACATAACGCCGCAACGGAAAACCCAAGGAGATAAACTGAACGCCATTAAAATTGCAAGGAGCTTGAGAGCTGAACCGCAAACGAGCGTTGCAAGACGACAACAGCCAGTTCAACCCAATAGAAGATTTGTTTGATTGGAAACTTAAGAGATTTTATAAAGACTGATGATGAAGTTTTCATTTTGCCAGCACGAAATTTCATCAGCTATAAAACATCGAGTTTTTGTTGTAAGTAGCGAATTAAGATATAAGTAAAGTCTCGAGCTTGCTCTATAGGAATATAAATATTTTGTTTACATCTTGGATAGGTACCTACTTTAATTAGTGATAGATTTATAATGCGGTTTCAGTTCAGTTGTATCAGCAAATTAATGTAACTTCTTCATACTTAAATAAAATACGTTTTTGTTACATAAATGTTTTAAACCTTAAACGTCGAAAGTCACTAATGGAAACTAAGTAGGTGTGTTATTGAAATAAATGCATAAAGGTGGATTAACCTGTATAATGATAATATTTGACAATATACATATAATTATTAATATAAATAGAACACTCTAAACGTAATTATTAAAAGTTATTTCATCAATGGTTCTATTATGCATCATAACCTTAGATACGACTTTGAAATAAGCTTTATTCAAGAAAGAGAATCAGTCATCAAGATCCTTGCATTTAAATTTCCAAACCCTCATAGGAAACGCCATCACCATCCGGCGTTTCAAGCCTAGACTTCAAATGCTCCAAAGTATTATTAAAATGTTTCGTAATCTGCTCAGTTTCATCAGAACTCTCCAAATTCGGCAACTCCTCCTTAATTTTCCCAATAACTTGATTCAAAATCAGCGCACTAACCTGATCATTACCCTTCTCAAAGAAGTAAACATAGTGATTCAACAATTCGACAAACAACTGTACTTGCACACTAATATCCATGCACTGCTTGGCTATCCTCAGGCCTTTCTTCAAGCACTCCACAACGCGCTTTCCATCATGAGTCTCCTCCCGGTTGCTCGCCAGACTTTTGCCGGACCAGAACAAATGTGAACAGGTGGCAACACCGCGACACTGGTCGGGTTTTTTCAGCAGTTTACTGGCGGCCAGTGCGCATTGTGTTCGAAGTGGTTCAGAGTTTTCCTCTGAGAAACAACTGATCTGCTCCAAAGTGCCAACAATCAAAGTGATGGCAGCTAGTTGAGCTTTGGAATCGGAAATTTCGTCCTCGTACAAGGAGAAAGCTTGAGACATAAATTCATATGCGACTGTTTCGTGGTTTTCGAAACCGATTTGGTCGATGGCCAAGGCGCCTTGGAGGAATAAGCGCAACGGCAGATCGGCTAGCTCCGCTTTCACAAGGGCGGTTATTGTGGAATGGCAGAATTGGAAGATTTTCTGGCACTTTTTTTCCCATTTTTCATCATTTAATTCTTTGTATTTGTAAGCTAGTTGATAAGCTTGAAAAACGATCGGTGGGAGGGTGTATTTTATTCGCTGAGGTCCACCGGTACCCAAAATCTGCAAAATTAGGTTTATTATACAAATTTATTTTTTTAAACCATCCCGTCCTTTTTCAATATTTTAAATATGTACAATAAAATTTATTGATATATCAATAAAAACTATACTCTTTATAATTAATTAATATAAGAATTGTTACCTTTCGAGCCCCTGTCAGAATAAGATATTGATCATCTGGTACATTCGATTTCAGCTGATGTATAAATCTCGCCAACAGACACTGCTCCTCCGCCAATTCCTCCAAATCAACTTCGCCCACGGAATGCTCATTTTTATCTGTCACCAAAGTGCCTAACAAATTCAAAGCTTGTTCAGCATCTTCTTGAGTCGGTACTATGGTTTCATATTCCAAAGCATTAGTTAGGATGTAAATGCTTAGGGATTTTCGACCGTAGTAATCCAAATGTTGCATTAGACCAGCATAATGTTGCAATTTTAGTACTTCCAATAAATTATTGTAGTTGTCTAGAGGAATTTTCAGCAATTTCAGAAGTTCCCTTGAGACTTGCGAATTGGCTTCCAGGTGGTCCAGACCAAGTCTTTGGAATACCTAGAAATTGAAATGTCCCAAAGATATTATAATTATCAAAGTACCTGTACAATTATTATTACCTCCACGCTGGAAAGCATAACTTTATCAATGTAGTCCAAATTTTCAGGATAGCACTTTAGCGCAAGATTAACCAATGCAACTTGAAGGGCAACCATATCTTCTGGTGGCAAATACTGCCTATTTGCAATAATCGAGTAGACTTGATTCGAAAACACTTCAAACAACTGCACTTCTTGCAAAATGCTAATCCCTAAAACCAAACCAACAAGGTCTACTCTAACCATTTCAACTACCCTCTTGAGAAATACCTTCAGTTCCTAAAGCATCTGAACGTTGACTAAAAGCCGCAAGGCGTTCCATCAAACTAATAACAATATTTTTGACATTCACTCCGACCTCCAACTCGGCGCAGGACTTCAAAAACGGATTCAACGTTTGTATATGAAACTCATCGGGAAAAACTTGTATAATACACTCCATCAAATATTCCTGTGCGATTGCATCCCGACAACTAACAACTTGCTCTAAAATACCAGGCAGGACAAGCTTTTGGTACTTTTCCAAAGTCACAGACTCCAATTGGCTCAAGCGAACCAAGTTGGTTCCCACTAAAATTCGCAATTCCTGTCGCTCTTTTTCTCTGTGTTGACGCTCGCGTGAGTGTCCTTGATGTTGCATTCGCACCCATAATTTGTTCATTTCCGCAAAATTCATAAGGACGAAATCGATGGAATCTTTGACGGTGCCCTCGGGGCTTTCACCGTCTGTATCTGGAATATCTGGTAGGTCATTTCGAGTGCACTGTAATAAGTAGTTGCGGAGGAAAAGGCCTCGCAGAGGGTGCTGCACGCCTGGAAATAATTAAGTCTTAATAACACAAGCTACTCGCTTAATTTGCGGTGGAACAAAAAAATTTGAACTCAGATTTTATTTGTAGTACTCTATGTACCTACCTCTACACATTTCAACCAAATCCTTGAGTAAATCCCGTCTAAGCGAAACCGTGGTCTTTGTACTAGTTTTGATATAAACCAACCCAACTGTTATAAGCAAATACAACCTTGGAACAATGTTGCCAGCGTACTGAACCAATTCGTACAAATCTGTAACTTTTCGCCCCTTTTGAAACTCATCCACCAAATACAATTCCAAATGCCGAAGCTCATCTGTTATAGCCATGTCTGCAATCAATAAACTGTAACAATTAAAAGTTCTGGTCTTTGAATGCGATATTTACAAAGCTCATAGTAGCTTTTGGGTGAGAGTAGCGATGTGCGTAGCTCAGCTAGCATAGCACTAGCATTTTTCAGAGCATCCATTAACTTGTTTTTATCCAAGGAGCGTTTCATGTGAAACGCTTGGACTTTCACCACGCCCAACGCCTCTTGCAAGTATTTTTCTTGTTCCTCCTCAAGGGATATTTGAGGTGGTGTTGTAGGCTAAAACGACAATAATTATTAATATTATGGATTTAAAATGTCGTCACGGCTGTGTAAGGTTATCTTCGGTTTATCATAAATTCCGACTAAAATGTGATTTTGTATCAGGTTATAAGATTCCATTAGTTGGTTATTTATATAGTGTTCATTTAAATGGTGGATTTGTACAATTGTCACGTAATTATAGTAGAAAACAATTAATTTAGAAAAACCTACCATTTTGATAGGTGTCAACTTGGACTTGGTTATCTAAAAACATAAGTATTAGAAGCACTACTTGCATAATAAACTATAGTAACGCTAGTGACTTTTCAGGTTTTAAAAGCGCAAGAGCGAGTGCAATAAGGCGCGAAATTTAAACTCATTTAATTTGACACAAAATTTATAAAATACAGCCCTAGACAAATAGTTAAAGAACATAAATTATTAAATTATGAACACAATCAGTTTACTGTCTAAACGCCAATGAAAGAACTAAAAATAATATATCTCTCTCAGATTTTACAGACCACGAGATGACGTTGTAAAAGGTCAAAATGTAGAAAATAGAAATTAAAACAAGTTTAGTGGTTGAGTCTTAGTCTTTTATAAGTTTGTTTAATGGATAATGGATAAAAAGGTAATTAAATAATTGCTATTATTATAGCAGCACAACACTGTCACATGTACTCACTCCCTAAATATAGGCAAAAAGTATATTAACATGTAATGTTGGTTGCCTAGTCTTCAGATTGTTGTACTGATTACATCGACGGTCACCAGATGTCAGCCACTGAGTTGAGATGCAACTGTATGAGATGCGTTTCCACATTTTGAATACAATCTGCTATATCTACTTGTTGGTAATTTTAGGACTACCAGCAAAACATCTATATTACCAAGCATTCAAGCTTAAGGATGGGTTACAACGACTTTTTTTGTAAAACACTTTGGATAAAAATACATAATACATTAACAATGTAAACGTTCTCACAGGATTCAGTTTTATACTGTGTTTTTGGAAGAGTTTTTATAAATTGTAAATAAATAGTATATCAACTATTTTCGTTTTTAAATTTTTGTGTGAATGCCACATTATTTTGAATTTTGTGTTATTCGGTTATTCCCCCAGAGGCCCCAGAGTTTAACAGTTTTTATGGAGTTTAGGCTTTTCGCCAAATTAGTACAAGTATCGTTTTTCACTTTTTCCTCAACTGTGCCCAGAAGAGAAACAAAAGTATCAAAAAATTACCGAAATTACACATAATAATGCCGCTTTTAGTTTCCATTTTAAGAAAATGCCGAAATGCTTATTTAGCCCATCCTGTTCTTGTAGCGGGGGTGGCTACTGGGATTGGAATCGGGATTTATGCTAAACATCGGAGCATCAAAGCTAAAGCTAAAGCTAAACATGACGAGGTAAAAGAATAAAATGTTTTTCACATTGAAACTTATATGTATTTTTTATATTGCAGACTTTACATTTCGTAAATTATTGGAAGGCAAACGATTCTTATATGAATAAAATTGCTGCTTCTTTGGCTAACGTTAGTACTGGTGCTAGTGTTGCTGTTTCTCAAGCAGTTACGGAAGGTGTCGACATTGAAAAAGTGAGGTTGCTTCTATATTAAATTTTTTTAAATCAAAAGCATGCAGAGACAAATACCTCTACCTCTTTGTTTATTACACAGGGTGCTCAAGCAGCAGTCAACGCAATTGGAATTATCAACATTGGCGTCAGTGGTGTAACTTTAGTCAAATCAGGGTACGACGTCTTCTACCAATGGTACCAAACAAATCAAACTCCGCCACTCTTAACCATAGTCCAGTTAGGCTCTTCGGTTCTCTTATTTGGAAGTGCTATAAGTAACGAGAGTACTTCACTCTGGTAAATAAATATTTCGAAAAAAGTTAAGCTTCTGAATCATTTTATCCTTATTTTAACAGGAAAATGTTCACAAAATTGTCGAAAGACACAATTTATGTAACTAACGACTTCATATGGAAAAGTCCAGCAGCAGTATTAGGATTCATCAGAAAAATACCAAATAATAAGGATGATGCGTTTGCTGCATTAACTCAAGCGGGTAAATTGACGAAGAGCATAAATTTGTCAGCGGCTGGAGGTAGCATCAAACTAAACGGCATGCTTATGAATATGGTTGATTTTATATCACTATCCAAAGCAGAAGTTGGTAGTTTCCTAAATAATTTACCTGCAGCTCCACCAGCTACAGCAGCCCAGCAGCAGTGGATCCAACAAATTTGGAATAGGAATTTTCGTAATTACCAACTGAATGCACATCAAATTTGTTTGATACAAAGTGTAGTGGGGATGTTTACACAAGGCACCCAGCAAACCATTTTGGATATTTTAAGTTATTTACTTAGGAAAGTAACTGCAGACGTTCAGATATATTTCCAAGACAAGTACCCCGGTTTTGATTCATACGTAAAATTCACTTATGTTATTCTACATTTCTTTCAACATTACGTTGACGATTTGGAGGAACAATATCAGAATTGGAAGAGAACTGGTGATAAACAATATTACAATCCATTCTTTGATAAAGTTGATATTAACAAGGCAAAAAGATTGGTGCAATTTTTTGAATTTGCTATTCAAACTTATTATACGAACGGTGGCAACGTAGCACAACAGCTATTGAATTATTGTTACTTTTGGTTTGCTAGCAGCATTCTCGATGATCAAGGATCTTCGGCAGGCATAAAATTAACAAATTAATTATTGCTCTGCGTTTTATTTTATAAGCCAAAGTTGTTTGGTTAAATATTAATTTAAAGCTTACTTTTAACAAAATTATTTTAATACTGAAAGTTGTAAACTAGGTTAAAAAGTGCAATGAAACTCGTAATGTATCATGTTATTTAAATTGTACCTACTCTATTTTAAAAATAAACGTTTTACGACATACTTTTTAGTACCTATATATTTTACCATTATTCTGAATACAGGGTGAGTCAGTTTTTTGTAGCAGGACTTTAACAGTTGATAGAGGACCTTCTTTTAAAAAGAAAATTTCCTATAAACGTGGGTCGTAGAAAGCTTCGTTTGTGAGATACATTTTTTATTTTACTTTTTCTTTAATATAAAAATAGCTGTTTAAAATTAAATTTTGATATTGCGGCAAAAGACTAAGTACTTGAGTGCTAATAGTTTAACATAAAAATATACCTTTTAATATTTCCAGTGGCGTAGATAGAGGGGTAGGTACATAATACGTACGCGCTCAGTTCCTTATACACAGAGCGAGTGTTTATCTGCCGGTAGGACCGCACTCTTGAATATTTTGTGCTGATGGTCGCCAGTGGTACCAGATATTATTTGTATTCAATATTAAATCCACTATCAGTACTTCTTATACCGTGTGTTAAACTATTAGCATTCAAGTATTTAGTCTTTTGCCGCAATATCATAATTTTATTTTAAACAGCTATTTTTATATTAAAGAAAAAGTAAAATAAAAAACGTATTTCAACACCCTGTATCTCACAAACGACCCATGTTCATAGGAAATTTTCTTCTTAAAAAAAGGTCCTCTATCAACTTACTGTTAAAGTCCTGCTACAAAAAACTCACCCTGTAGATTGAAAATTGTAGGGAAATTAAAGAGGGTATTCTGTGATAAAATGAAATAAAACTAAATACACAATCACTGACAGGATCGATGATTTATGAATTAAAATGAACATAACCTCTAAGTAAGCGCCACTGTCATAAACATCTCTATTCTTCCTCTTCCCATAAGTGTTACCAACTCTCTAACAATATATTCCACATATTAACATATATTCTACTTATTATACTTTCATTATTTATTATTATTATTATTCTATATTTCTATTATTTATTTATTTCTGTTACTTTAGAAATAAAAGTACATACATATTTAATAACAGTTCGTCTTCTTCTTGGCGCACTGGCACAGACGCAGTTGACGAAACAAAATGTCACAGCCGTTTTCATAGACATAATACAGAGCCGACCGTTCTATTAGTAGATGTTTTGTGACGTTTCGTTTACTTCTGCATGTAATGGTAAATTAAAAGAGTTTGATGAAACGGCGAAAATAGATTTTTTAGAAGAAATTGTACATTGTGCTATCATACTCGAAGCGACCATTTTCTGAGTCATCTGAAGTTATTCTATTTTTTGTATTTTTTAATTTTGTTTTAAGGTAATTTTTGACCAAGCCCATCTGTTAGGTTATAATGAGTAATTATTGGTTGTAGGTACTTGTAGAAGACAATAAATATGTCATCAGGCCGACCAATTAAATGTGTTGTTGTTGGAGACGGTACCGTAGGAAAAACCTGTATGTTAATTTCTTATACTACTGATAGTTTTCCTGGTGAATATGTACCGACAGTGTAAGTATCCACACTTTGTCCATTATCGCTTTTTCTAACCGAAATATACAAATAGTTTCGACAATTACTCTGCTCCAATGGTTGTGGACGGTATTTCCGTGAGTTTAGGATTGTGGGACACAGCTGGACAAGAAGATTATGATAGACTCAGACCGTTGTCTTACCCACAAACTGACGTATTTTTAATATGCTTTAGCGTAGCTTCCCCATCCTCTTTTGAGAACGTAACTTCCAAATGGTATCCAGAAATTAAACATCACTGTCCAGATGCACCTATGATATTAGTCGGTACGCATTTCACAAAAATTTCTTAACAAATTTCTGCCACTCTTAATTGCATTTGTTCCTTAACAGGTACGAAAATAGATTTACGAGATGATCGGGAAACTTTAAACGCCCTTGCTGATCAAGGGCTAAGTCCAATAAAACGGGAGCAAGGTCAAAAGCTTGCTAATAAAATTAGAGCCGTTAAGTACATGGAATGCTCAGCTTTAACTCAACGAGGTTTGAAGCAAGTTTTTGATGAAGCTGTCAGGGCTGTACTGAGACCAGAACCTCAGAAACGGCGTCAACGCAAATGTCTTCTTATGTAATTTATTAATTTACTCAAAACTTTTTTTGTAACTCAAACTGAACTGATAATGAATCTCTACTTCTTCTAGAATAGATCAGGGGCATTTAATAACGTCAATAAGGTGTACTTTTATCGTATTATATTTCATGTTATAACGTTTTCTATTTTACAACGAAAGTGTTGTTTGAAATTTAGGTATATAAGAACATTTTTATTACCAAGCCTTGTTAAAATTAAATTAGCTAAAATATACCTACCTACCACATTTCTCCGTCGTGCTATTAAAATTAAAGTTTTTATGTAAAATTGTAGATTAAAAAATTCATCACTCACTTTCCAGTAAATGTCGAAAACTGGCAATATTAGTTAATATTTTACTTTGTAATTTACACGTTTATTACACAGCTTATTCTTAGGATGCTATTCGTACTAATATTTACTTAATACCTCTCTCCTTCTGAAAGGATACTTAATATGCAAATTGTTTTTAACCGATGTTTTATGGTATTTTTTTATATGTATACTTACTCATTTTTGTGTATGTGTTTTTAGACTGCCAAACGATTATTTTATAAAAGAAATAATATAAAAAAAAATCATATTTTTATACGTCAATTACATTATAATAGAAAACCAAATATCGAATCATTAGGGTGGAGTTCTTTGTATTTATGAGACTTATTTGTGCCATTGCAAAATTATATGTTGAAATTTGTTTGAATTTTCATATTTACCAAATACGTAGACCTATTTAAAAAAAGAGAAATGTTAGACTATGTGTTAAGTAAGCTTTTAAATTATGTATTAGTTGTAGATGTAAAAATGCTGCTAAATTTTATAATTTTTCCTAAACTTATTTATTATAAAGTGCTAAATTATTATAATGTATTATAAGAGATTGATTTGAAATTTATACTAACAATCACACTTTTATATTCTGTGAAAACCAAAGTAATGTTATGTTCTAGTCACATATTTTCAGTTGTCTGCATAATAAATTTCATCATCCACAACAAAATGGACCTTGATGTAAACTTTTTTTATGTATAAATCACATCGATTATACCTACCTAAATATTTAAAAGAATAAACTCATTTCTATTAAAATTGTACATTTTTATTCCATTTAATTCAGTGTTGCCAAGGTAACCAAATAAACACCCATCAATTATTTTAAGACTGAGTAGTACTTGACACTCTTGTCAAAAAGAGTTTTAACAAAACAATTTATTTTTATATTATTATACACACGTTGATTACTGAAACTGATTTAGAATAATTATGGGGGAAAGAATCATAACCGCCAGTACTACATTAGTAAAGTATGACAATCCAACATTAGTAACTAAGCATTATATGAAGAAGCTTAGTGAGGGGGTAAGTAATTGACTAGATTATAAATGATGGACTTTTAAAGAGGAATCTAACAGGACGCAGGCACAGCAAAAGCCCCTTTAGCAGCGGATGTAAGACGTGAAACTGAAGAAATTTTAAACACTATTTTACCTCCAAAAGAATGGGAGGAAGACGATCAAAAATGGCGTCAGCAGGTTTCCACTACCCCTGCTACCAGACTGGATGTAATAAATCTACAGGAACAACTAGATATGCACTTGCAACAGAGACAGGTTTGCAGCTCAAGCATTTTAGTTTCTTGTCCACAATTTATTCTTGTTGGGTTCGTCAATTTCTAGGCCAGAGAAACTGGAATTTGTCCAGTTCGTCGTGAACTGTATACCCAATGTTTCGATGAAATTATAAGACAAGTCACTATTAATTGTGCAGAAAGAGGTTTATTGCTATTGCGAGTTCGTGATGAAATGAGAATGACTATAGAGGCATACCAGGCGCTCTATTGCAGCAGTGTAGCCTTCGGTATGAGAAAAGCACTGCAAGCTGAGCAGGGTAAATCGGACTTACTACAAGACGTGACTACGCTGAAGAACGAAAAACAAGAACTAGAGCACCAAATCATTGAATTAAAACAAAAAGCTGAACAAGCCGAACGAAGAGCTGCTGAGACTCGATTGGCTGAGGAGAGGAAGCATACTGAAGAGATTGCATTCTTGAAGAAGACTAACATGCAATTAAAGGTGGGTAATAAGGAACGATCGTGAGTTTCATTGTTGACTAAACATTTTTTCTAGGCACAACTGGAAGGAATAATTGCTCCAAAGAAGTGATAAGTTCAATAGGTTATAAAACACACATGAAAACTTTTATTTGTTTATTAAAATTTAAGTCTCTTTCCAAAGCACTTTTGTGTATAATATTGTCTTGTATTGCATAAAATAATATTTCATAACCACCACATAAAAATAACATGTCGTATTAATTAATACTTCAGAAATATTAAAAGCTCTGGAAATATTACAATGCATTAATTTATAATAATAATTAATAATAATAAAAATACATAAAATATGTAGACAATAATTAAATACTTTGTACAGGAATACTACATAATTTTAGACTTTTTAATTCTATATAACTATGTTTAAAATATAAAAGAAACCCTTTCACCCTGGAGAAACTGTGATGTAGCTTTCTTAAAAAAAATAACGAAACTAAACATACTGTTTCTTGTCTTTTGTTAATGGCAATTAGTGTTTTCCTCGTTTGGAACGTTTTCGTTTCTTCTTTTTGTTATTTGTAGCGGCAGCATCACTATCTAATGTTTTTTCTTCGCTTGTTGTCGGTGTGGGTGGCTCAGAGACACTGTCTTCTTCACCATCGTCATCGTCAACTTCTTTGGATCTGTTGCTGCCACCATTCACCGAAACATCTAATGTCAAATCGTCCTGTTTGGTTAATTCTAGGGATATTATTTTCTCTTGTAATGTCTCTACCTATTTAAAACAATTAGAAATTTTATTAAAAACGAGAAGGTTGGAAGAATATTTTACCAATTGCGCTTATTTTGTACCACATTTTAAGAATGTCTTAAAAGTTGATCATTGAATATAATCTCAATTGGCCAAAATATGAAAACTTTATCTAAATAATTTGTCGTAATAATTAAATTTTGAAACCAAAAACATTTATTGAGTATTTAAATTGTGTGCTTTGAGATAACTAGTATTTGGGTGCGCCCCGCCCCCATTTTTTATATCATAAATAAAAGCAAAAATGCTCCACAAGACACAAATAAAACAATGCCGCTAAATGAATCAAGAAAGAAACAACCAAAGCCAAACATAAGCATACATTTAGATGCAAAGTATGTATCATTTGTGAATGTTTTTTTCGTGTGTAGGTAACTGTGTTTATGAAAATTGTTATAAAACAGAAAGGCCACGGTAATCACATAATATATATTTACATCTACCAAGCAATATTATTTTCTGATTTATACATATATTCGAAAAGTGTAAATAAAATAATATTGCTTGTGTAAAAATAAAAACAACTACAAGAATGGTGTTAAACTAACCAGAGTGCAAGAATGTCATGCTGAATTGGTTCTGTCTATCTATACCTCTTTTTCTATTAGCTTCTCTACGTATTCAATGGTGCGTACACGTTTTTCACCTGTCACATCATCAATATACTCCTCTGTTCGCCTAGTTATGGTCTCTTCAAGTACTTTCTCACTCTCTCGAATTGTCTTGTTCCCCGGTTTACTGCGTACGGCCAGCTTGGGGAAATCAGCACTAGAGGGCTTCAGCTGGACACATGCAATGCTGTTAGTACCAACGCCCTGGACAACGTACCACAGTCCATTCAGGTTAATGGTTAGCAATGAAATAATGCGTTTCGTTAGTCACGATTTTATTTATTAATCACATAAAAACGACGTATTACTTATTAGATCACATACTCAAATCAAAATGATAAATACTTGCAATGGTTAAAATTGAATTATTAAAAAAATAATACTTCAAACAAAAACACAATACATGCAAACATAGTTTGAAATTATAAAAGCTACAAAAAAATATAGTTTGTATATCCCAGCGTAGCATAGAATAATTTGCTAATGCCACCATAAACAAAGCTGGTTAGCTTACCTCTTCTTTGGGCACTTCAGCGATTGGTGACACAGTTTGGGGAACTTCACCTGCTCCAACTATATCAGTCATGGATTTGATGACCATTTGAGCCTGAATTGCATCTTGTTCAAGAGATTTCATTCGAGCTGCTCGCCAAGCTGCCCTTTTTTCTGCGCGGAGCGCTCGTTCTTCAGAAGGAGACAGAGTAAGCTCATCGTCATCGGTCAATAAACCTTCCTCACGCATTTTTTCTTTCAACCGTTTCTCTGCTTTAGCTGTTCGAATAACACCGATGGTGCTAGAAGGACGGCTGGAATAAACAATAGAACAATAAAACCTCTTTCTAGTAAGTAGTTGGAGTTTGGGAAAAAAACGGTAAACTAACCTCGTAGGTTGTGAATCAATTGATTCCTCATCTGATCGATCCAAACCACTTAAAGACCCAATCTCTGCTGTAGATAAGTTGGCAATTTTCTTTTCCTCCTCAGCTTTCAGTTTCTCCAGCTCGTCTGCACTTAAATAACTAAAGGTTTTTTCTGAAATTAAAGAATGTTATTATTTGTATACTATGATAAAACCTAAGGTTATTCTACCTGGTTTGGGAGATGGTTTCTGGCTTTCTTCCATTGCTGTTTCAAAGAACTTTTTCCTATCACTAACTGAAGACTTGACGCTTCTACTTTCCGGAGAATGTGGAGGCTAACAAAAAGAGCAAAATTAAATAAAATAATAAGTTTTTTACAACAATTACATAACTACCATACTAAACTAGTTGACTACTGTGTATAATCAAAATAAATACTAGGACGGCACTACACACTACAATTTCTAAAAAAATTACCTGTACAACAGCATCATTTTTGCTTGAACCAGAAATTCCTGTTTGTTTGTTAGAAAGGATTAATGACTGAGGTCTTTTAGATGGAAGAGGAGGTTTGGAGTTAGTTTTAGGAAAAACAGTGGCATCTACAATATTTTCCTCGCTTTTTGCTGCTCTAACACCACCTTGCTTCTTTAGAGATGGTGGAGGTTTCGTGGGAAGTGGAGGAGGTGATGTTTTTGGTAAAGGAGGAGGAACATCTTGGATTATTTCCGGTTCCTGGAATAACTCCAGTGGTGGTGGGGGTGGAACAATCATAAGGTCTTCATCTTTTATTGCAACTACCTCAGGCGAATTATTACGTGGGGCAAAATAAGAGGCAGGAGGAGGTGGACCCATTAAATATGGCAAGCTAAAATCGGCTCTGGGTACAGTGTTATAGATGTTAATTTCATATTTAGGATGGTCGTCCAATGAAGTTGGTTTCGTCATTAAAGAATAACGAGTTACATCTAAATTGTTGCTCATAATAGGGTTTTGAATAGAAACTGTCATATTAGTTACAGGTGGGGGTGAAATCTTGTTTCGCAAAACAACACCATCACTTGTAATTAATTCTGCACTTGTTGGATTATTCGAAATAAAATAGTCTGTGGGGGGAGGAAGAATTAAATCTGAATTTATTGGCTCTGGAGGTAGAGGGAAATCTTGAATGTTTAATTTTTCATACAAGTTGTCTAAATTGTGTGTTTGTGAGGGAGCTAAGACAGGAGTTGGAGGAGGTGTCGGATCATTATCCAAAGTGTTAAGTGAGCTTTCAGAGCTAAAAGTAACCGGCTTGTTACGTAGAGTGTTGCTCTTGACTTCAGTGTTAGGTTTGATAGTTTTCGGCAATGTAGAAGCATGCACTAGAGAGTCCTGTTAAGGCATATTTGCAGTTTTAATATTATAAAAAAATAAAACTTACTTTCATCCCATCACCAAAGGAATAAACACATTTAGCTAGTTATGCGCTTCTAACACCAGGAAGAGGATAGCAACAATGAAGAAGACTTGCTACGTTTTTATACCAAAAATATATTTGCCAAAAATCACATGAAATTTTATTTTTTTGGTTTGATATAAATAAATAGACATATTTACCAAGTTATAACATCAAATATAAAATCTGTCTCAACTAATTTGGCTGGACTCATGAACCAACAATGAAAATCTTAACTCTAACGAAATGTAGTATAATAATACAATAATCTCTAGTAATCATCAGTTAGTGCTCTGCAAAGTACCTTTGAACTAAAATAAAGCTAAGGGAGTTACCAAAAAATTGCCACGAAGTTATTTAATTTCAAATTATCCAAATTAAGACGAAATATAATAATCGAAATATATAATTATGACATATTTGCATTTTTTCTATTATTTGTTGTATAGAGCACTTTGAATATTATTAACAATACAGCAAAATTCTGGTTGACCCTGACCTATTCAGTCAACAAAGCACCATTGATATTCAATAACACAACATGAAATGGTATCAGTTTACTCAATTAATAATATTTATAATAAAAAATAAATAAATAATATGTACTATACATATATGCTATATTTATATTTCAGGCTTGTTTTGTATTGTAAAATTTTGTGTAGTTGTATTTGCTTTATGGTGTTTCGCAATAATTATTGATAATGCACAACACCTAGACCCACTTTCCATTTCATACTTTTCGAGTGCCATCATTGGTTATTACAGGAGGTAGACAAATAATTATGGTAACAAAACTACTGTTTAACTGTTAGTTTATCAGTTGGTAACATTCGTGAATTTCCTAATGTGAAATCAAATAATAAAACACACTGAATATTGATTTTATATAATATATCAGAAAAACTTTGTGGGTAACTTTCTACCTCATATAATGTGTCAATGGAGAAATTTAACTAGTATAATCAACAACATAAAAGGTACTCTCTGATATGATAAATAACACTCATTAAATATAACAACTATTAAAACACATAAGCCACCAAACATTTATAAAAAGAAATAGTAGTTAAGTCAATTATTGGCATTAATCAATCTTAAAAACTAGTTACTTATTGGATAATATGAGCACCACATTTTTTGTTATTTTATTACTTTTTCATATTTATATTTTAACAATTATTACCATTTAACAAAAATTATTAATTTGTTTACATTTATTATTTATATTATATTATGTTTATCTGTTTATTTTTTTTAAATATTTTAATTACAGTAAAATCTCACTCATAAATAACTGTTACGGACTACGGCGTTGATTTTTCTGTAAAAAGAAGTACAGAATCAGTACAAACTAATCTGTTAACTCTTGCCATGCCACATGCTCTAACATTATAGGAACAATAAAATATAATCATGCCAGAAACCAGATCAATTGCTATATGTTAATAATACTGCTCTCTGTACAGAGGAATACGCAACTAATGGGACTAATAATTATCCTACGTTACAAACAAAAATTATATTTGATGCTTGCTCTTGACTTGTTTCGCTTTGTTTAGTAAATGAGTTTATTTGGGACTAAAACTATTTACAAGGAACAAACAGCCTAAAACACAACATACATGCATCAATAAACTGAAACCAAAAAAGAGTTTTTTTTCACTGATTTAGATTCAATGTTTTGCCTTCTAAAATGAGAAGTAAAACTTAAAAAAAATTGCCGTCTAGTTAAAATTATTCTTAATCTAAATCAATCAACTTTTACACAAAAAAACCAAACACAAAAGCACATCAAGCTTTCATGTAAACAAACAAAAAACTACATAAAGAAACTCACCGTAGTTGCTTGTGGTGCTAACGTATGTTTGCTCATAACAATTGTGGTAGTTTTAAGCTCGGAATTGGGCCCACCAGGTGATTTGGGCGGAACAGAATTCTCTGTAGGTCCATGTGCCAATGTTTCCACTGCTCGTACAACATCCAACACTTTCTCCGCTGGCGTAGTTGGTTTAGCTTCAACAAGCGACAAGTCATCTTCCGACAGATCTAGAGGTCTCAATCTTTTCTCGGCCTCCTCTTTTTCGAACTGCACCAACTCGGACTTCATTTTGTGCTCCTATGAATGCAAACAATGTAACTCTATGATAAATAATTTATCGCCAAAAATACCTGTTGAATGTCCTCGTCTGGTACATCTAGTGAGCTAACGCTTTGAGAGCGACTGCTAACGGAGCCTCCTCTTGTTAGCCTGCCTTCAGCAACGGCTTTGTCGACTTCAGCACGATCGTAGCCTTTGCAAACGACAAGATGGATTACGTTGCCGCACGCTCTAAGCGTATTCACAGCCTCTTGATGGGTGGCGCCTAGTAGAGACTTGCCATTAACCTCTAGTAATCTCATGCCAGCACGTAGACGACCGTCTCGGCGTGCTGCGCCAACTGAGTTTATTTTTGATACAAACACGCCTTCATCGGAGCGATCCAGGGGGTTTCCACGTTGGCCTTGTAGACCACCCTTAATATGCATTCCTAATTTTTCGGTATCACCTTTCTCAATGACTAATTGCTATAAAGTAACAAAAATTGCAAATTAGTGTCTGTAAAATAATTTTGCAATAATACCCAAATATTAGTCAAGATTTAGAGTACTGATGCATTTTTCAGTTAGTTAAACTAACGCACTCATTTGACTTGGATATCGGAATTCAATCCGAATGTTAACGTTCAAATGAACTATTTTTGAATTTAGAAAGCTGGAATTCTAAGAATGTTATTAGTCAGGGCTGGATTCAGTTTAACACTTTTTACTCATCTACATGTAGAAAGCAGAATTGCTATTCTGCAGTACATATAGAAAAATAATAAAAATAGGCCTTAATTTTAAAGAGGTGCCATCACTTTGGGTAACAAATCTGATCGATTCCATCACCTCGTTCAAAAACAATACTTGAACGTCAACGTACTTTTTCCAAAAACTCAAACCTATTTAACCTTACATCAAATATAAAAAATACGAAACTAAGCAACTGAAAAACAACACTTCTTCAACTCTAGTTCTAGTTAGTCTTCATTCTGCTACTCTTGCAATAGTCTACTAAAACAATCCAACCTTCTCTCATTGTCCAACTTACCATTGGTTCTACATACGATATCATAAGTTGCTTGTAATAGAACAAAAAAAAATGTTCGCGAGTCACAATATAAATATAAACATGTTAAAGCGAATGTTTGAGCAATTACCTGATAACCATCGGGAAGAGGATCATGCCTAATAGAAAGCGTGATGCTATCACCAGGTCGTAACAATTCCATAACGGCCTCTTGGTGTGTGGCTTGCGTTACATCGGTCCCATTTACCTTCAAAATACGATCACCTACTCTAAGTTTTCCACTGTTAGCGGCAGTGCCACCTGGAACCATCTACAACATTTTCTGGTAAGTTTCATTGGGGATTTTACAAAAATTTCTACTTACGTGTGATATGAAAATACCGGGTTCTTTAGCACCGAACGGGATGCTGGAATGGTCAGTTCCGCCGATAATACTGAATCCTAATGATCCTGTGGCTTTACTTAATGTTACCTCCTGAAAAACACTGTATTTAGAAAACGAAAACAAAGCTAAAAAGTGCCAGTGTTCCAAATCAACAAAACGCAAACTTTAATTTTTGTTTCTCCGTACAGTCTTCAAGAAAAATAGCAGGGGCTTTCTTTTGGCAAGTTAAATTAAAGACACTATTAGTACTTTACCAAAGCAAAAACTAAAGTAAGCAATGTTGTTCTTCCAGATAATTTTTTTATAATTTCAAATAGGTGCCTAAATCTATTTTCTAAGAGAGTTCATAGCGGGTGGTAATGATATACAGAGTGTGTACAGGTAGATTAGATTCGAGTGAAGCACAGGAAGGGAAAAGGATGTAGAATGGTACTTTCTGTTTGTTACCTGAATCCTGGCTGGCCATCTAGGTCACATAGGCCCCAAATTTTCGAAAATACAAACAAAAACAGCAAAAAAATGTTACCAGGCCAATTGGGTCATACGAATTAAAACAATCAAACAAAACTATTACTACTAATTAATGCCATTAGATAGAATGGAAATAATAAATAAATTAATTAAATTTGATATTTTCCGGTGATACAAAAAAACAATTAATTTTATTAATTAATTGATATACTTGGCGCCACTGTGAAAATTAGCTCACATGAGTGTTAGAATTAATAATATTATTTTATTAAAAAAAATGGAAGCATTAATGATTTTGTTATGTGAAAATCCCTTGTTAACAATGAAAACTTTTCAGTTAATCACAAAGAAAAGGTGATAATTATGTATATTACTGTGGAATTCATTTTTATCTTTATTGTGCATAACGCAATGTTTGTTCTCGCCTTATAAACTATTAATCACTAGCTATCGAAAATTTTGAATATATTTTGTGTACTTGAGATTTTTACAATATTTAATAGATAAAATTTTCCTTTTTTATTTCAAACTGTAAAAACTAAATAATTGTTAATACAGTAGTCTCGACTATAAATTACACTTAGCATACATTAATTATTAATAATTAATTTATGATTACACATAAATAGTTTCAACATAAAAACCAATTTATTATTCTTTTTCCTTTAGAATTGGAAGTTAATGGCATAAAATTAAAAAAATACAATAAATTTAATGACACCGGAATTGATTTGCGCTTACAAAAAATAAAATACAGTTAAGCTAAACTTTATGGGACTGATTTATTTTAAATATACCTTATGACATATTTAAAATAAAAAAATTAGAATTATTATAAATTATGTTTTTAAGATTATTAGATTTGTGGCGGACAATTTTTTTGTTATATCTTTACTACACTTATTCAATCACGAAAAAAAATGATGACTCATTTCATCTAAAATTATCGCTTAAAATATATGAAAGTTTAAAAGGATTACCTTCAAAATTTATGACTTATAAAATGGAATAGAATAAATATTCAGTTTGTAAACTATATAGTAAAATATTTACTGCTTATTAGAAACAGTGGTAGAAACCGTTATTGATTTGAAACTAATTAATCAATTTTTGATGGCAAAGTATAAAAACTGACAAAACTGATGGGAAGAAGCGAATATTTCGCAGAACATTTTCAAATGATACTCAATTTATTTTATTAAGCGGAACGAATAGTTTTATTTAATTTTGCGGAATTAGTTTCAAATTTCAACGCTTGGTTAAGAACCTAGTTTAGATGTTAGCAAGTTAGGATGCAATTAGCTATTAGTATTGTTTACTAATAATCTGTTACATTTTGGCTTCATTTTAGAATAATTTTTGATTTTTACTAGAATTTTGAAAGGAAAATTTACCAAATATCAAACAAACTCGATTTAAACCACCAAATTCTTAGAAATGTTTTTTACATTATTACCCACATAAAATTTAGTTACATGCTTTTTTATTTTGTTGTATATTAAGCGCTATTTACAAGTAATTACAGGTATAATGGAGCGAACTCAATTACACAGTTTAAAATTAAACAGTTCAAAGACATCTCTAATTTCTAAAGAAAAAACAACTTGTAATTCAAATTTATACTCTGTGAATTAACCTACGTCATCAGCTTCTTCCACAATATCATACTATAGTTTATTTCATATAATAAAACAATAAACATTAACCTTGTACACAAAATGTTTCAAATACTTCATCATATACAAAAAAGGTGTGAGTGAGTAACACACTTCGTTTAGCTACCGAATGAAAACTTGATTTCACAAAAATCAATTCAGTTTTTCATTAGTTCATTTAGTCTAACATTTTAATTTTAGAGGTTGTTTTATAGGCAATTTAATTTGTGTTGATTAAAGCTGATAAATTACCGAATGGTTAAATTAATGATTCCAGAAACTAAGCACTGTGTTCTCGGTTCTAATTACTTTAACTTACTCATACTACTACTGGGTTTATTTGTTAAATTGTCTATTTCAGTGTTAACTAAAGAACAATATTTAAACACCGTTCAGTTTACAAGTGTTTAAACATGAGGAAATTCCACAAATATTTCGCTACATTATCGATAATACAGTTGATGACACACAAAATAAATTATGCAGCCTCACCCTAATATGGGTAAAATAAAAATTAATAAGCGTTATAAAATTTGTTTGTAATTTGGTTTTACGTTTTGCACGATATAATAATAAAATGTTCTATTATTCTTGATATAATTATTATACATGGTGTACCAAACTACGTGACCATTCAATATTATTGTTATCTACATAAAAAAGTGATTCATATTTTGTGCATTGACACATTTTTTTTTACATTCCCAGACACTTTTGTGTGTACTTTTCTGGTTGAATTAGAATCAGAAATTTGCAAAAAAAACTCTATTAAATCAAACTATTGAAATCCTGTCTGAATGTAAACGAACCGTGAAGTGAACGGAGATGTAACAACAGTACAAGCAATTAAAAGTATTCCAAGGATCAAAAGGCAGTTTGTCATACTTCAGTAATTTTCAAAAAATCCTGTTCGTTCCATAAGGTGATTGACTTTGTATTGTTTTTACATTACAAAAATCAATAAATTAATTGACATTTCTCCAGCACTGACTGCCAAGAGTTTCTTACAGCAATTACTCTTCTACTAATTGCTGGTTTCCGTGCAGACTGTTAAAGTTAAAGGAAAAATTCTAGGAAATTTTACTTTACAGCCACTAAAATATGAACCCGATTGCACCATTGTTTAAGAAGTAATAGTAAAGTCCGAAGCAGGTCAGATAAATCGAATGTACACAAAAAAAAAATTTCAGTGTAAATTTTAAGAGAATGTACGAAGATTTTTATTATATTAATTCAAGACAGTCAAAGTGATGTGTGCGTTAGGTATTTTTTTTAAGTAAAAATAAAGCATTGACGTTGAAATTTTGTTTTGTTTAAATTTAGGTACTAGATTCTATATTATACAGAGGCCTATGTGGCTAATTACAGCTTCTGAATAACTTACATAAAATAAATATGAATTTTTATGCGCTTTAAAATTAAACTGAAAACTTGAATTGTCATGCAAGAACTAAATCTACTATTTCCAAATACAAACAATGTGTCTGTCACAAATTACTATTCTCAGAAACAAAAATTTCCTTAATAAAAATAAGCATGACAACAACTACTAAAAACAAAACCCAAATTTAACAACAAAAATAAACAGATGTTAATTTTTTTGCAATTTAAGTACCTATACATAATCTAAATGACACTTGATAAAGTGCTTGTGCTTGATTTATTTCCTGTAGTAGCAGAACCATCCACTTCAACTTGTCTTTGTCTACATTCTATAGAATGTCCAGTGTAAATAGGTCAATGTATCTTTTTTTACAAGAAATGGATACCCCTCAGCAAATTAAGCTTACAGTTAAATTTTTTTATCGCAACAAAATCAAAGTGATGATTTTTGTAAACACTTCACAAATAATTATATTATTTAGTAAACATTACACTAGTAAAAATTCGGTGTGAAAATCAACACGAAAAAGGGTCTATATGAGGCCACCGTTTACATTGTAAAGTTTACCAAAAGCATATTAGGTGAAATTTTCTTTGTTCTTGTAACGATGATGCTCACACCATACATGGAGTAAAAACTACCCGATAAGATGAAATCATACTGCAGAGTGTAAATATTCACCAAATATTTTGAGGAAACACAGATGTGGGTGGACATTTAATCGGACAGTGGTTGAATAAACAATATATCCGTTTCACCACAGTTACATATAGGTGTTAAAAATATGTATTTCACTAAATTTGGTGTAAAATTTTCACCAAAACTGTTTTACCACTCAAGTTTGGTGTAGAAACGTCCTCAATTTTTACTAGTGTACTTTACACTACTTGTAGATTGTTGTAGGTAGTAATCACACTGGTTTTATGGCCGCACTAAGCACATTGCCTTAAGACTCTATATGTTCATGATAAATCAAATGAATTTTTGGAATCGCATAGTTTGGTACATCTATGTATGTAACTGTTCCACACTAAACTAATAAATCAACCATCGAAACTATAATAATAAAAATAAAACAACTAAAGAACTAAACCTCAATTCTAGAAACAGCAATATCACATGCAGGGTGCAAGTTTAATCATGCAAGAGAAAGAAGTATCAGCTGCGGCTGCAGCCGTCATACCTCAATGATAAGGGGCGCAACCAGAGCATTGTCGGTGATGCGAGTAACAACAGTCTCTGTGAAGGTACTCTTCGTAATGGTTTCGGTGACACGACCGGGCCCGGTGGGCGCGGGTGGTAGCTCAATTGGATCGGGCTTCTTAATCGTTACGGTCGTAACAGAATTCGCGGTAGGTTCAGAAGTATTATTCGGATTGTTTGCAGTGGTGGTGGTATTGGTATTGGTTGTGGTGGAGGAATTTTTTAGGAAATGAGCAGGGATCATTGCTTGGAACTCTTCGTTGGTGATGGGCTTCGGCAGTACCTGTGCGTCATCTCCTTCCAGAGATGATGTGGGTGTTGCTTTTCTATGGTTATTATTTTGATTCGGAGCGGGGGTTGATTGCTTGTGCGATATGTTGTTTGCCATTACAGTGGGGGGTTGTTTTGGATTTGCGTTTATTTCGTTACTGTTCATGCGTCTGGGTGCTGGTTTTGGCACTTCTTTTACTTGGGGTTGCTCGATTATCCCATTGGTTTTTGGCGAATCGGTAGTTGGCTTATCATCTGGTTCAACCTGCGAAAAATATATAAATTTAATAATAAACTCTAACGACTTCCTGAATATTTTATAGGATTTATTCACTAACAGACTGTAGTTTAATACAGTTAACTTAGTGTATAATTAATGATAACATTTTCCTTTAGTAGGTGTACTTATTGTATTTTATTAAGTAAAAAAAATAAACAAGAAAATTTACATACCTTCTTATCAGCCTCGAGCGATCTTCTATATCCTGTATAACCAGGTCTATTAGCCATGTAGCTGTTAGCAGCATATAATCCAGCGTAAGGTTTAGGTAAACCGAATAATCTAGGAGATTGCTGTGGCCCTGGTGATGGTGATGGGCTATCACTCGAAGAAGCAGCAATCTCCCGTTCAACAGTCAAACGTACAAAACGCTCTAACCCCGTTAGCATACCCACTGCCTGAGTATGAGTAGCCTCCGATAAATCAACACCATTAATCGAAACAACCCTATCGCCCAAACACAATTTACCATCTCTATGCGCAACACCGCCATCAGTAATACGTGATATGTAAACAGCATCCGAATTTTGCTTGAAGGGCTGCGAACCTTTCCCGCCTGCTATACTAAACCCTAACCCCCTGGAGTCACGAATAAGCGTCGTATGAACAAGAACTTTTTGCATAACAACATCATCCACGATGGGTGGTAGGGGAGGAGGAGGAACATGATAGGTTTCCGATTTGGGGGGAACGGTAGGTGTGTTTTGTTGTTCACTTTTGTTAACACCACGAACTAGTCTTGTTACCTCACGGCTAACTTCTAAAATTAAAACTGAACCCGAAGCCTTTAGCACTTCAACCGCATCATAGTGACTAACGTCTACAACGGATACACCGTTTACAGTCAAAACTTTATCGCCGACGCGAAGTCCTGCAAGATCAGCAGGACCACTTTCCGTTACACGCGATATAAAGATGCCTTCATCATCTCCTTTAAATGGGGTCGATCCTCGACCGCCCGCAATAGACAAACCAAGGCCCGCATTCGACCTGTGTATGTGAATCTCGTATTTCTCCTCACGAAGCTCGACTGCTGCATCTGAATCTCCTGCTAGAGAAAAGACAAAACAAGAACATGTAAATCCAAAAAAATTCCTGCGAGTAGTTCAGTGTGTTTAAACAAAATTCTCTAACCTGTGTATTTTAAAATAGTTTTCAATTGCTGAGCCGCGGCCGGTACCCGTCGAGATAGAGTCAAACTCGCCCCTTTCGACTTCGGAAGGGTATCAGCTCTAATATTAATCCGATTGCCACGCGATTTAACCCGAATTTTCGGTAACGTGCTCATTGTTTCAACGCAATCATCACACTCTTACTCATACTAACGAAATTAGTTTCAGCGAAAGATAAGAGAACAAACACATTCTTATCAACTGTGACGAAGCACCTAGCGCGGAGTACGCGCACACAACAACGCAAAATTCTACTCGCGACTAGTTTACACAACGGATCAACAATAACTGACTGTTGTTGGTTGTTGGCTAATCATAACAACATAACGAAAGCAAAAACCCCGCCTACGTACTTACCTTGACTGCTGGTGCTGCGATCGTCGACGGAACCTGGCGGTGTTGAAGCGCTCATTCTATCGCTTTCGTCTTCTTTGCGTTTTAGAGCCTGGAAGCATTAAAATCCCATTGGAAAATGCGGAAGAGAAATCGATGAAAAAGCGCAACATTGAGAAAAATATGTAATATGTATTATAGTAACAGACAGCAACATACAGATACATCGTCACCTTCGATGTTTAAGCCACAATGCCATGGAAATCAAGAAAAACACTATTCAGTACTGTTCACCGTTACGTTGAGAAATTTTAATTAATTCACTTGGATAATTTAATTAAAACTTAATAACATTCATTCTTATTTCCGTTTTTGTACATACAGTATAAAATACGATAAAAGGCGTATTAAAAAAAAAGAAAATCTAACTTGTGGAATTTATTGTTTCCCAAGGTGCCCCAAATAATTTTTTGTACCTACTGAAAAAAGAACAGAATCCAAAATATTCGAAAATTCTTGACATTTACATTTCTTATATCGTTTTCTCGGAGAGATTCGGAAAGGGTATGAAAACATCGCCAATATTTCTGTAAAAAACTTTTCCATTTGGGTGGTTAAATGAATAAAAAAAATTATTATTACACATATTTAAAAAAAAAATCTTATGTAAAAATTGTGTTTGTAATCTCGTTAAAAATATAATCAAATTTGTTTTCATGTATTCAACTTTTACCTGAGGAATTATTCTAAGCATTTTTTTTTTCTGAAATACAAGCGATATCCCATACACATACATAAAATCAACAAAATTCCACAAATATAAAATTGCAACAAAAACTAACAGCGCAGCCAAATATACAGTTAGCACATTTTATATAACAGCATAATTTTATGAACCTACCTATACTAATAAATCTCAACTTTCTAAAAAAAAATAACCATTTTGTTCGTCCAAAATAAAACAAAAATTAAAATGACAAACCAGTTTTCAAACAAACACCATGCCTGAAGTAATTCTTTAAATATAGTGATTACATCATTAATGCTAATTAAGTACCATTTAAAGGTACACGGTATTCTTTACCTTGCAATAATCGTATTAAACTCGCAAGGCAAGCCAGATCATGTCACTAGTGAAATAGGAGTAAAAAAATGTTGAAATTTCTTTTAGCCGTTAGGCAAGCCCATCAAAACGATTTTATGTACAGCATTCCAAGTAGGTAAAAATTGCATAATCCACTATTGCAAATACAACAAGTGAACAAGTAAAAGCTGCAGATTTTACTTTTCAGATTAGTTCTCGGATCTTAACACATGTTAAACCATCGATTACATTCCTGAAATAATTTACCGTTTTATTGGATAATCGCTCGAGTTCCAGGTAGCGCGTATTGTTTATTTACGAATTTACAGTGTTAAAAGGTGCGTTGTTGTTTATTTTTAAATCGCATTGGAACCTGTTTTAGTAATTTAAATTAAATCCTTTATTTCTATTTGGTGGCATGTAAAAATTCCAATACAGCAGCAGCTGAAGAAGATAGTTTTGTTAGACTACAATCTGACGTAATGATGATTGAACACATACTTAATGTGTATTTAATAGAGGATGCTTAGAAAATGCGTTAAAGAAATGTTGATTAATTTGATAAAAAGGAAAATAATGTTCGTAATCGAGTTATATAGGTGTTTGTTTGTTCGTTTCCAATAAGGTATAGAAGACAATAAAAATTATATTTAAGTGAAGGTCATTCACTATACTGAAGGTAACACTTTCCCACCACACTTCTATATTTGTGTATGTATACAAATTATTTATTTCTATTGTAAATGTCACGTATGATCTAATGTATCATGCATATCCAATGGTATGATTTTTGCTAAAATGTCAATGCTCTTAAAACACACCCACAAAAACTCCAAAATTATCCAACAATTTATTAAAAGAACTGAGGGTTCAATACAACGCCTATTACTAATGAAATGTATAAAGTTCATTTGCGTGGAGAAGTATTTATATTTAAATTACTTTGACACACTTTTTATAAAACAATCAATTTATCGATCAGACGTTCAGTAAACACAAAAAAAAACGTAAAAGTATAACCATCGAAAAGAAAGCACGGTCTATAGACAGATGCAAATCGCCAGGTCTAACAAATCAAGCAAATAAATACCTTTTAGATACAGTTATGTAGATACATTAAAAAAATGCAATGAAGAGTAAAAAATACGGATAAAATGACAGTCATCATTCTAAACTAATAACACCGATTCATATCCTGTTGTTTTACATCGAGATAGTGGTGCAGAAGTAAGCAATGACCAGCACAAAAAGCAAAAGGCAAAAATGTTACATTCCTTTACAGGGTGTTGCAAATTATTTATGATTGTGACACCTTGCAGTAAGGATTTATATGGATGAGACTATAATCGATTGTTTAAAACTTATTGTAAAAAATTTTAATTTACTAAAAATTCGGATTGGTTTTTAATAAAAGAAAAGGCCTTTTAACTTTAACCAAATTAAAACGTTTTTAATGTCTGTATAACTATATAAATAATAATTAAAAGAGATGTATAAAATTAACTATAAAAAATATTGATTAAAATAGCACATCAAATGTGCAGGATGCATGTGGTAAAACAAAAAATGGTATTCACACGAACACAATGTCAGGTTTTTAAGAATATCGAATTAAGAACAATAGACTTTTTTTCAAATCAAAGCAAAATTAAATTGTTATTACATATGGTAACTGGTATATCGGTACGTTAGTTTCAGGACAATTTATAAAAGAAAGTCACGTGCGGGGTCATATCAGATATTGTTTTTAAAAAAATGTGTAGGTTAGTAGCAACAATGACTCATTAAACCATAAATTAATTTAAATCTGCATTATACACCTGACATTATAATAAATAAGAAAATTATTGGCAGTGATTTTATAAAAAAGTTAAGAAAACTTGAGGTTTGATGAAAAAGAATGGCACAGTTATACAAGAAATAATACGAGTAACAGGAATTTTATGATATAGCAAAAAAAAATGTAAAAATGTCTTGTATATTGATATTCTTAATAATATGAATAAAAAATATAAAAAACTCTTTTAATTAATAATATAGATCTTCAGGAATGACCTAAAGTACCTACCTAAAATTTTATAAAAATTTATTTCCACATCCTATATTAAAATTTGTCATTGAACTTCTCAGAAAAACAAAGATAACACACTTATTTACTTTACATAATTTATATTTCTGTGGAAATATTACTTACTCATGTTTGAAAAAGGGTCTTAGATCTGAAGAAAGTAAAAAAGCAAAACATTTTATAATTATTATAGTCTCATCAATACAAGTCCTTACATATAATTAGTAAATAATGCGATTAATGATTCATACCCAAAATATCACCATGCAATTGCAAACTTGTGAAAAGTTCCTTCACAATCAGGGTTCTAATTAACCGACTCGTAACTTGTAACATTCGATAAACCACCATCAACTAATTGCAACTAACAGTAAAAATTATCTTCGCGCTTTCATACAGAGTTATCTAAAAATTGCTTAAACAACAATCATCTCTTGAAAGACTCCCGTCTCAAGCTCGAGCAAACTCAATTAATTTAAACCTCCCGTGTATGGAACCCTGATTGCAAATTTAGTTAAAGAAGATAGAGAGAAAGAGACCTGTGCTATAATGGAAGCCACCTTGTCTTTGTCTACGGCTGCATTGATGCGTTTGTTCTTTAGGTGGTGCGGAGTGTCGCGTCGATGCAAGCGACTTGGCCGTGCGGCATCAACATCGTCGGTAGCGGGAATGCCGCCAGAGAACCCCACACGTCTAAGGACCTGTTCCTGGATATGACACCCATCAATACACCATGCACACCGGGTTACACGCATTTTGATTGATTTTTGGTAAATAAAACATGGTGAGGTTAAAAGGGGGTAATGCATTATTATTAATACGAGTATGTAGTAGTTTTTATTAATGTTTCTAGTGCCCAATGTGTAGTTGAGTGATTAATTGCATTCATTGTAAGTTGGTGGTGGGCGGGAAGGCAGAATATGGCATTTTACAGATAGATACAATTGTGTGCTTTGTTCCAATAGATACAAATCGAATTTCATCTAAATGTATATGCTGAAGAACACAACAATGCTGTTGCTGTTTTATAGAAAAATATGAATAACAGTTATAAGTTTTTTGCTGCAGGGTAACAATGGGAAATATGTTTGTTATAGACATGCTTAGTTGTGGGTAGAGCATAGCTCATAAAATTAAATAATAAAAAATATGTACAAACCAGCGTAAAAGCTGGAATGGTTATGATTTCAAAGTAAATTGTTACTTTTATTACAGTCTACCGTTCCAAAGTTAAATTTATATTAATGCCTATTTAAGCAAGTTAAGTGAGTCAACTTTACGACTGAATACTTAAAAGCGACGGTCATTATTTAGTGCCTCAAAATAATTAAAACAAATTGTCAGTGCAAACTGTGAGATTAAATCTTATCTCAGGGAATGAAAACAAATACAGGAGAGATCACCGCTAAAAATTATGAGAGTTTTATATTTTTCTTAGGATTAAGTACTGGAAACGAAATTTTTTTATGGAATCCTTTACGCCACTACAGTTTGGTCACTATTTGATAAAACTACTCGTAGTTTCCCCTATAATTGCAGGACTGGAAATTTTCAGGTCTAAGGTCGTAGGAAGTGGGCCGAGTCTCAAGAACACAGGAACCTAAAATCTCAAAGGAAATTTCACTTTTTTCAAGTACCAAACTCTTAAAATTTAAGACATTTTGAAACCTGTACCTATATACATAATATCTAACAATAAACTATTTATATTAAGAACAGCTGTTTTAACATCCGACATCGTTCCCCCTGTTATTCTATATAAAAATAAATTATTTTCTTTAAAATTTTACCTAGTAACTTTTCATAGCAAACTTGACAATAATCTGATGTGCTTCTCAGCATATTCACATACATCATAAAGAAGTGGAAAAATAAAAAAACGTATTGTATAATATACATTTTTGGTCACATTCTAAAATACTGTATAAACCATTATTATTTAATAATATATCCAATAAACCTTACCCTCGTGATTTTTTCGAGATAAGATAAATTTTGTTTGTGTTACGTTTACGCACCCCGACTATTTACAAAGGGCGGAATTTTTTTACCAATGTTCGAGTAGATACTGTTTAATAAATAAAATATAAAATAAAATTATTGCAATACATTAAGTACTAGTATACCAATTAAATAGGATCGTAAATTAATATAAAAAGTACAGCAAGCAAGAACTATTTCAAATACGAAAATTATCTTGAATATATTTCCTACATCATAAAATGTAAATTAAATATATTATTGCTTGCAGACATGATTGGAAATAAACGTGATTGACTTTGTAAATAAAACTAGCAACACGAAAGCAAACTGTCTTTAAAACTGTACTTAACACAACTTATTTTCCAGTAAAAAACTATTCCCAAGATTTCACCTTTCCTGCAGGTTAATTACCGCACAATTTATCTACTTTGCTTTCTGCTAAAATGCCATTTCCTGACCTCACAATTTAAAACAGTAACTAAACTAAAAGGTCGTTTCCATACTGATTAAATTACCGATTTATCAAACACAACTCTCGAACGAAACCAGAGATAATTTCTACAAAGTTAATTTTCAAATCACTTACATCGTCTGTGTCATCTTCCTGGCTGGGTTCACTGCTTTCTTCGGCACCGTTGCCCACTACACAGTCTTCCTCTTGGACCAAAGGCGCTGGCACCGGTGGTGGTTCCACTTGGCGCACGTTGTGGTTTATAGCTTCTACTGTCGCTTCGGGCGCTTGTGGATCGCTCTCCTCCAGAGAATTCTGCCCTTTGCTGAAGAGCTTGTGAGCTTTGGCTTTTAGTTCACGCGGGTGGGGCGTATTTTGTCGCACAAAGGGAGTCTATAAATAAAATTGAAGGGGTTAGTTGGGGAAGTGAATAAATAGTAAAGACAGGAATTTGTAGTTTCTAAGTGGGGGGATGTTCATAGTTTTACCATCGAAATTAATAAATTATGATATGTGGGCGAAAAAATTTCATTATACTGTTTCGTACGATACCTTCAAAATTAAAGGCTGATTTTAATTTTTTAAGCAAAGAAGTTAATTCGTAGATAAAGTTACCTAATTTATTTCTCAATTGTAGTTCTTATAATTTTTGTTACATTTAAATTGTCTACAAGCCGCACTTATCCTTGTAACATTCTCACTTAAAACATTTTCTACGCATTATTAAATTAACGTCTCACTAATCATTTATTCAAATAAAACCTAATAAGAAATTAGTTGCTATTTTCCATCCAAAAAATAAGCTGTGTCGCCACCTTCACTTAAACAACACAACATAAGAGAATTTTCGCACTTTGGTAACTTTAAACCCAATCTCCTCATCATATTAACTTTACATAAATTAAATTGCCGCATCACTTTTGTGCTTTACGTGACATAACATAATTTCCACGAGCGAATTCCTTGTAAAGGTAAAAGATGTAAGAGGTTATTAACACTGCGATGGATCATAATTGCCGGTAATAAAAGAACGTTATAATACCCATTTTAATACCTGTCACTTAACAAAAACCAAACAGGAAGTACTGTGTAAAATGTATTAATTGAATTTTATACTTGAAGTTCAATCTGTTGAACCAACAGAACAGATGACATATTGAATTAGCTTCACCTGGTTTTATTTAGCTGCTTGACTTATCATTTTCATAATGCTGTTTAGATTTCCAACAATATTTCCCATTAAGCACTAAGACGTAGATTTCAACATCTGCTGCTAATTTTTTAACTTAAACTACGTGTAGTTAGTAAATGTTGCCACAAAATATTAACTATTAACGACACTTAATAACTGATGTTTTAAGTATTTATGCGCAACAACAACTGCCTAGGATAGGAATAATACAAAATCAAATTTTGCTATAATCATTAAGTAAATATAGGAGAACATGCTGAAATCACGATATTTAATAACACTTTTCTATCATCTATCTTAAGATAAAACATCCGAGTTCCTTATTTTTAATTTACGCAACCACAAGCCATAAAACAATTTTACAAGGAATGTTATTATTTGTTTAAACGAAAAGTAAATATTTAAGGATCAATTTAAAGTCCATGAAATGTATGACACGATTTCAAACGAACATTACACAATCTAAAGACAACTTACAACAAACAAGCAAACAAAAACGTAATATCAAAAAGGAAATGTAGCTGTAAGTATACTAAACCTTTTTCACTCACAGTTTATACAAACTTTTCGAGAACAATCAACTTCACACTTATTATTTCCCGTGGATCAACAATTGAACTATTATATGCAATACAAAAGATATCAGATAAATAACGACAATAATATAATTTGTGTTGTAGGAATTAGTCATGTCGTTTAGTTTAGTACTTTGTTATTGGGATACCGGATGAGGTCAAATGTCGTTTCATTTAATTACCTTTGAGCTAAACTGCAGCGACACTTGTTTTTTTTTATTATCCTATATAGTGCTCTAGAAAGATATTAACTGGTTATATTACCTACAGGTAAACTACCTTTTACATTGCTTGGCTATCAATTTCAAAGACAATAAAATTGCGGTTTTCGTGCTTGTTTTTGGGTTACAAAAGTGTCGATGGAAAGTTTACACTTTGGGAAAAGTGGTTTTAAAGTTTTCCACTACAACTGAAATGGTTGTTCAAAGTAGAGTTTATAAAGAGGCGAAAAGGATTTAGTCTGTAATAAAAAATTTAAGCAGTAGCTTTATTATGTAAAAATCTCTTCTTCATTTATTAATCAAGAACGACGTGACAACTCAAATTAAAATTTTGAACATACATATACAGGGTGTTCGAAAATGCTTACACTGATTAGTATGTGTTGTCTGTCAAGGTTAAATAGAAGTAGATTACCTGTTCTGTGTTGTGAATAATAATATCCCAATTAGATATTAATGTTTATGGTGGTACCTATTAAAGTTAAGACGGCATTGATATAGACTGATTGACAGTTATTCTTTATTGTTATCTATATTATCGACTATTGACAATTGCAGTAAAAATGCCAACTACAAACAGAGCCAATAGGTTTGTTTCTGCAGTAAATCAGTGATAGTTTGCAACAGTTTCAAAATATCATAAAACAAAGCCATTACCCATTACAATACAAGGACTGATTTAATTACACTTTACTATAGTTAGAATAGTTTTTTAAGCAATAAATGTTGACTAGTCCAATTTCTAATACTAAACCATCGATAATTTTTTAAATTTATACAATAATCGTATGAACTTGCCTGATAGTTTAGTTTATAAATTACGCAATTTGGACCAGATAGATTACAGATTACAGCCCCTGTAAAGGCGATTTTTTTATCTCCAGTCTCAAATGATCAAGTTTTAATTTACCGAGGATGTAGGGAACAACACCGAGATTAAATCGTACACAATTTATTATACATAGTAGGTAGTTTAATAATTTTTGTGTCTATATTTTTCAAAAATGGCTTAGAGTAGAGTAGGTACCTGGTCCCATTTTAAAAATTTGCAGTATAAGAATATTATTACAAAATTTAAGTTAATTATGTATAAAATATCGAGGAAAAAAAAATTGTGCAATCATTAAAATGGAAACTTTCATTGAAAAGTTATTTTTCATATCGTCCAATTTTTTCTTCTATAATATGACGTACTGATTCTGGCTTTAATTAAATTAAATATAAAAAAATTGTTGTACGTTACAAATTACATATACACTATCGAAAATATCTAAAATACACCTGAATATTCACCTATTTTTATTACATCTGGTTTCTGGCTGACTTTGAATTATTCTTAAAGAGATCAGTATATATTTACAAAAACAGAACCGGTTCTGCGACTTTTCCCAAAACAATAATAATAACAATTCAAAATAAAGAAAGTTTTGAACAATATGATGCAATTAATTTAAGTAAATCCTACTTCATTGGAACAATAAATTGCATTTTAAATATTAAAATCCAAAATTAGTTTACAGTGACAGTTTTATTATTTGGATATTCTGTATGATTTATACGAAATCTCACCACTATTTACATTTTAAAACTCTAGCAGAAGGAATTCTATGATTGGGTACTTTTACCAACCTACTTCATATCATGTGAAATGCAACACTATAAGTGTAGGTCTATTTCTTCATAACGTCAGTGCTGCAGTGCTGATAATATAATAAATAATAGATCATCGTAACTATCAAGAAATAGATTCGAAATGATAAATGTGTGGTTAAGTTTTCTCGTAAAAGATTTGTTGGAAATGTAAAACCACCACCAAAAGTTACATTGCCGGCATGATCTGATCTGGTATTGTATACAACGATTCTAATATAACATATAAATTACAATTTCTATCCCACGTTCAAACCTTGATATACTATCACATTTGCAAACTTTATGGTATTTGAATCTAAATTACATTCGCTACAATTTTCAGATAATGCCAACAAAATAAACATATTATAGAGAAAAGAGGAGATAACAGACACCATAAATAAACCTACATGCAAATAAAATAATTTATTAAATAAAAACATACAAAAAAACAATGATAACTGCTACTAAAAATAAATTAAAAACAAATATGGCCACGAAAATAAATGTACATCTTATTCGTTCTTACATATTTCTTTTAACTTAACAGAAAACAAAAAAAGTTACAAAAGGAAAAACTATTTACAGAAAGAATAACAATTATCTAAAACAATGTGTACAAGATGGTTAGTTTTTAATGCATAAATTTATTGTACAATGTGTTTTTCATAAATTCTCCGTCAACCACCAAAAATTCAGTTTCAATAGATCATCAATACTTACGAGTAAGTTACAAAATCACAAGTCCAGATCACATTTTATGCTAAACCCACTGTACATACAAATTT